>CM014099.1:862528-892277 GCA_004119915.2 Collichthys lucidus | reverse complement strand
TGTTGTGTGGATGTTGTGTGGTGTTGTGTGGTTTGTGTGGATGTTGTGTGGTCGTTGTGGAGTGGTGTGTGTGGTCGTGTGTGGTAGTTGTGGGTGTGGGTTGTGTGGATGTTGTGTGGACGTTGTGTGGTCGTTGTGTGGACGTTGTGTGGATGTTGTGTGGACGTTGTGTGGACGTTGTGTGGTCGTTGTGTGGACGTTGTGTGGACGTTGTGTGGACGTTGTGTGGTCGTTGTGTGGACGTTGTGTGGTCGTTGTGTGGATGTTGTGTGGACGTTGTGTGGTGGTTGTGTGGACGTTGTGTGGTCGTTGTGTGGAAGTTGTGTGGTTGTTGTGTGGACGTTGTGTGGACGTTGTGTGGTCGTTGTGTGGTCGTTGTGTGGTCGTTGTGTGGTCGTTGTGTGGACGTTGTGTGGTCGTTGTGTGGTTGTTGTGTGGACGTTGTGTGGACGTTGTGTGGACGTTGTGTGGTCGTTGTGTGGACGTTGTGTGGACGTTGTGTGGTCGTTGTGTGGACGTTGTGTGGTCGTTGTGTGGACGTTGTGTGGAACGTTGTGGTCCCGTCACTATGGCGACAAACAGCTCAGCAGCTGCTGTCATGGAGATGTTGAACGTCGCTCTGCTCGGGGTCTCGTGCCATCGTCCATCAGGCGTCACACACGCGTCTTTAAATACCGACGACCTTTGACCTGAACCAACGAGTCACGTGACGAACCTGCAGCTGGAGTTCATCACAGACTCACTGATGATTGACAGCTCGTCATCGTCACAGAAACAAACAGCTGATTTCTGTTTTCAGTGTGTTTGAAGTTTAAACAGCTGATGAACTCCAAAACAAATAAATATCTGAGTTACTCCGTCTCATCGTCACACGACTGCAGCGCATCGAATGTGTGTGAATAAACACTGAGCGGCCTCTTTATTAGGCACACCTACAATCTAACAATACAGTGTGTGTGTGTGTGTGTCTGTGTGTGTCTGTGTGTGTGTGTGTGTGTCTGTGTGTGTGTGTCAGTTGGACAGTTCCTGTGATGTCATCCTGCATCTTCAGCTGATCCAAATCAGGTTCTGGTGTCTGATAACTGATTGTGAATCCAGACTGTAGAATCTGCACTGTAAGGGTCAGACAGGGTGTCCACATACTTCTGGCCAAATAAAATACATATGACAGGTGTGCAGAAGACGCTCCTCGTCCTCCTCAGAGGACATCCTGAAGAAACAGAGTTCGGATTCTGACCGTCTGTCTGAAGGAGCTGCTGCCACCTGCAGGCTCACATCTGTACTGCAGCCGTGTGACACAACAACATGTTTATGATGTCACGTTATTAAAACCATTCGAATGAAACACATGAACAGCTTCATCGTGATCTGATCGATGATGCACAGAGTCAGACGGTGACTCCGTCATCGCCATGCACAACGGTTCAGGTTCAGTCTGAGCTTCATCTCGTCATGTTGGAGGTGTCAGAGTCAGATCAGAACATTTTGGGCTCAGCGTGGCGGTACCAACACTGTGTTTGATCAAACAGAGGTGCCACATAAATTTATTTATCTGTGGAACAGGAACAGAGTGAGGAAGAGGTCAGTCAGGACGCATGTTGTTGTTTGTAGGACGTACGAGTCCAATGTTTGATAAAGGTCATCTGACCTGAACTGGACTTGTTGACGACTCGTCAGTGTCGCCCTCTAGTGGCCAACGATCAGTTAATGCAGCTTTAAAGTCTCCACAAACAGGAAGGAAGCGTTTGATTGGACAGATCTTAATGAATAAACTTGGACTCACCTGTCTGTGTGACCATCGCTCCGGTGTTACGGATCAGCTGGTCGCCCGTCTGTGTTAAACTCCATCATGGCCTCCATTCATCAATCCATCAGCTGATAATCCAACAGGACGCGGTCATGTGACCTTCACGGTCAAAACGTTCCTTTGTTTCCATCGACGTTCGTCCGTGAAGTCCAGGTGAGTTAAGGTGCTTTGATGACAGGAAGTGACGCAGGTGTCATCTGATCGATCACTTTGATTATTGAAATCAGCTGATCGCTCAAACATCAGTCAGTCTCTGTATGGAAGCCTAAAGGGGCCAAAAATCATTTTTCTATCTTGGATCATGTGACTGACAGGAAGTGACCTGATTGGAGGATCGTTGTTATTTATTATCGACCTTTGAAAACAGCTGCTGGAGCTTTCAGTCACATTACATGATCTTCATCAACACGATGTTTAGAGCTGAACTTCAGCCATTTTAGACAGACATAATCTTTAAAATTTATATTTGACTCCTAAATATTTTTAAATCTGTGAAACCTTTAAAAATAAATTCTGGTGGTTTTCAGAGTTAAACTAAAATAATATTTAACTTCAAAGTCTTTGACATTTTGAGATATTTTAGATTTTGGCCTCTTTTTGCTTCCATACATGTCTGGACAGTTTCTCAGTGTCTAAATAATTTCATCTTTTTAATTGTGATATTTTATGTCATTTAAATTAGTTCCAGTGAGCTCTGCTGTCGCTTTTCATCAGATAATTTAAATATGAATCAGCTGATTTATTGCTTCATTTCTCGAGCTCTGAAGTCTGAATTATTTCATATTTAACAGACTACAGAATGTTCGGATTTTTGGATTTTTTACAGTGCTGAATCCTGATTTTCCGTCTCTCTGTAAAATAACATCGACTCTGTGGAGACCGCCAACAACATGGAGGCTTCCACAACATGGTGGGTTTTCTGGCCTCGTCTCTTCGGCTTCAGCATCCTTTCATTCCTGTGGCAGAGATACAGAAGAGTCTGGAAGGTTGCTATAGAAACTGCATCAGCTGCAGAGATGCAGGGCCGGGGCTCGTCCACACGGTGGCGCTCTTGGTTTGATTGAAAAAAAAACAACAACAACAAACCAGCAGCTGCTTCAGAGAGCAGAGGCCATGCGCCCTGTGTGTGTGTGTGTGTGTGTGTGTGTGTGTGTGTGTGTGTGTGTGTGTGTGTGTGTGTGTGTGTGTGTGTGGTTGGTCCTGTGTCGACTCTCAGAAAACAAATGTAAACTTTAAACCTGAATTTTTGTGGCAATAATAAATTACTAAGAGCAACATTAATAATAATAATAATAATAATAATAATAATAATAATAATAATAATAATAATAATAAGTGCTACAACTGGCTAAAGGCTGTTCGTCCGTCGTCCCCGTGACGCATGGCGCATAATGGAAGACAGTTCGTGGAGGTGGAGGTGACGGTGGCTCCTCCATCAGCTGTTGGGGGTCTGAATGAAACCAGCTCGTGCGTCATTTTGCGGGGCTGCGGTTCAAACGTCGGTGAGCCTCCCGGTGTAGGCCGGGACCGGCGCTTTGTGCGGGCTGTAGTTGGTGTACTTGATGGAGTCCGCGTCGTCGCTGTCCAGGTAGTCGGACTTGCACAGGGACGGTTTGCTGTCGCTCTTCTTGAACTCCCCGAACTGCGGCTGCTGCTGGCCGCACGTCACGTGCGTGTACTGGAGCTGCTCCTCGTGCTCCGTCTCCCGGTGGTAGAAGTAGTTGAAGTTGGACACGATGACCGGCACCGGGAGCGCGATGGTCAGCACGCCGGCGATGGCGCACAGGGAGCCCACGATCTTCCCGCCGATGGTGACCGGACACATGTCCCCGTAGCCCACCGTGGTCATGGACACCACAGCCCACCAGAACGCGTCCGGGATGCTGCTGAAACCCGAGTCCGGGTCGTCGGTCTCCGCGAAGTACACCGCGCTGGAGAAGAGGATGACCCCGATGAAGAGGAAGAAGATGAGCAGGCCCAGCTCCCGCATGCTGGCCTGCAGGGTCTTCCCGAGGATCTGGAGCCCCTTGGAGTGTCTGGACAGCTTGAAGATCCGGAAGACCCGGACCAGGCGGATGACCCTGAGGATGGCCAGAGACATGGCCTGCTGCCCGTTCCCCTGGTGCTCCGCCAGCTCCAGACCGAGCGTGATGAAGTACGGCATGATGGCCACGATGTCGATCGTGTTCATGATGTTCTTGAAGAAGGCGGGTTTGCTGGGACACGCGAGGAACCGGACCAGCAGCTCGAAGGAGAACCAGATGATGCACAGAGTCTCCACGATGAAGAACGGGTCCGTGAACGGGTTCGGCTTTACGCGCGCGGTAACGTTCCCGCGCTCCGGCAGCTCTCCAAACGGCCCTTTGGCCTCCTCTCTGAACTCCGGCAAAGTCTCCAAGCAGAAGATCACGATGGAGATGAGGATGACGAGCACGGACACGATGGCGATGCCCCGGGCGGGTCCGGAGCTCTCCGGGTACTCGAACAGGAGCCAGACCTGGCGCTGGAACTCGTGCTCGGGCAGCGGGCGCTCCTCCTCCTTGATGAAACCTTCATCCTCCTTAAAATTCTCGATCACCTCCTCCCCCAGTTCGTAAAATTTAATCTCCTCCAAGAAAATGTCCACGGGCACGTTGACGGGTCTCCGGAGCCTCCCCCCGGACTGGTAGTAGTAGAGGATGGCGTCGAAGCTGGGTCTGTTCCTGTCGAAGAAGTACTCGTTCCTCAGCGGGTCGAAGAAGCGCATCCTCTTGCGCGGGTCCCCCAGCAGAGTGGACGGGAACTGGGCGAGCGTCTTCAGCTGCGTCTCGAAGCGCAGCCCGGAGATGTTGATGACCACCCGCTCGCAGCACTCCTGGTTCTCCACCCTCTCCGGGTCGTACACATCCTGGGCTGACAGCGCGGCCAGTGCCACAGTCTCATCCAGGTTCTCTCCGGGCACCACTGTCATCTTTCCCCCCCAAGACAAGGGCGACGCTTCCCGCACACCTCACGGTTCTGTCCGCTCCCCCCGCGCCGCCGCCGTGCGTATTTTGGAAAGCAGCTCCGCTCCTTTGTTTTGTTTTTCTCTCCGTCGTGTCGGCGTCACGTCTGAGCTGACATGTCTGTGCCCCCCCCTGAACCACCACCACCGCCGCCACCACGCTCACCTTTCCCCGTCCACGCTGCTGCTGGAGTCTGGACTCTCGGCTCGACTGTCACATTCACTGCATCTTAAGCAGGCTTTGCCCTCCCCGAGCTGACGTGTGTGTGCACGCTCTCTCACTGAAGGGGGGGGGGGGGGGGGAAAACAAAACCACACACACACACACACACACACACACCACACACACACACACACACACACACACACACACACACACTATGAATCCGATCCAGATATTCAGGAACAAAAACATGAAACCAAACCCTCTCCATGTTTCACGCAAAGTGTCGCGCGTAATGAACCTGTTGTCTCTCCTCGTGGCGCGGGCTCAAGGTGAAATATGATGAGCATGCATTTATGAATCCAGACAGTTTCATGGCGAAACACGTGAGAATGTGTCATGCAGAAATTCATGCATTCATGATGTGATCCTAAATGAATACCTGTGGCTCAGAGGTCTGTCCTCCTCCACGCACTCATCCTCTCATCCACGCGTGACACGCATAAAGGAGAAAGAGGCTCTGCAATGTCACGCCGCAGCCGTTTCTCCAGCACGAAGCCCTGCTGACGTTCAGCCGCGGAGCCGCTCCACACAAGTTGTGCACGACTTGTGAGATGTGTCATGTCTGCACGGCGCAACGCAAACACAAAGAGAGTTTGTCTTCTGCTGGTTTTACACTTTCAGAGAGTCTGGGTGGAAGGTGAACGCTGTGCAACAAGTAAAGAGGGGAAGAGGGAAAGAGGGAAAGAGGGAAGCTGCATGTGGAAAGAAGAAGAAGGAGAGTTTCTGGGCTGCAGCTCAAAGCTGTGACGTGTTTTCTTTAAATAGCTGCATTTCTCTCAGGGCCGCAGGAAAACTTTCTTTTCCCATGGAATGACCCGAGGGAGCCGCAGGAAACATGCAGAGAGGAACATAACAAACCTGAACCACCTGAACCTGAAGGTCCAGCACGAACCTGGATCCTGTCAACAGACTGTAGCTGGTCTACAGCCAAAACCAGAATATACCAGAAAATAATATTTATACTTAATATTCAACTCCTTCATGTAAGCTTCATATCTACAGACGAGGTCTCAGAGACTACGTCCAGGTTTTAGACAGTCTGCGGGGACGTCACAGAGACTACGTCCAGGTTTTAGACAGTCTGCGGGGACGTCACAGAGACTACGTCCAGGTTTTAGACAGTCTGCGGGGACGTCACAGAGACTACGTCCAGGTTTTAGACAGTCTGCGGGGACGTCACAGAGACTACGTCCAGGTTTTAGACAGTCTGCGGGGACGTCACAGAGACTACGTCCAGGTTTTAGACAGTCTGCGGGGACGTCACAGAGACTACGTCCAGGTTTTAGACAGTCTGCGGGGACGTCACAGAGACTACGTCCAGGTTTTAGACAGTCTGCGGGGACGTCACAGAGACTACGTCCAGGTTTTAGACAGTCTGCGAGACGTCACAGAGACTATGTCCAGGTTTTGGTCTGTGGGGGACAGATGTCTGTAGTTTCTCATTATTTCTCAGCCCTGACATTAAATTCTGTTTTGTATAAATGAAATCATGAACCGTGTTCTGGTTCTGTGTGGGTCGCTGGTTCTGTGTGGGTCGTCTGTTGCATGGTTTCCTTTGATATGGATGACAGAGAGGATTATTGTCCAATCACAGAGCTCCGTGGGACATGTTCAGGACATGTTCAATGATGCAACTTTGAAAACATCTTCACACTGACTTCAGCTGTCTGCAGACGACCTCATTTCCTGTGTGCGGTGAGCTCATCGCCCGACACACACACACACACACACACACACCACACACACACACACACACACACACACACACACACACACACACACACACACACACACTCCAATCAGCTGAAGTAAACTGCTGCCAACTGTAGCTGCTGTTAGCTCAGCTTGTTAGGGCGCGGTGGAATGCTAACATGGAGTGGAGCCAGTGTCGTGCTAGAACAGGAGCTGGGCGAGCAGGCAGTGTAAGGCGTGGCCACAGTATGGAGCGTGGAGCTGCTGCTACATGCCTGCATCACTCCACCATCTCTACGAAGATGCCAGTCCTCTTCGCTCTCTTCTCCTCTGCCATTGCACGACACCGGCCCCATTAGCTAACAGCAGCTACAGTTCACTTCACTGCAGAAACCTGCCTTTGTTTGTCTCTGACACTTTAATGTGTTAAAGCTCAACGTCAGGAGGACAGATCCATCTCTGAAGCAGAACACTGAGAGTCTGCTGTTTGATTTGACAGGAAGTCTTCCCGTGGATTCCCACGTGTCCGTCCTTCCCCGGAGATTCCCGTCAGCTCCCTGAAATATTAACCCAGATTCTGCTGGTTCCCCGTCCGACCTTCAATAATCATGATGAGGTCTGGCTCAACGTTACGGAGCTCCAGCTGCTTTAAGTCTCCATCAAATGATGCATATGAGAGAATTTGTGGTTGGATCTTTGTTGAAATGCACCCTGGGAGTTGTAGTTGACAGATGACGTCGCCTCTGAGAACATGAACCCGGTCCTCGGGTTGTTTTTGGACAGGTTATGAATGGTTCACAGGGAGCTGACATGCGAGCACCGCTGGGACCGGAGTCCCATTGACCGTGGAGCGTTACACGCCGTCATCCATCGTTTAAATATTCACGACGTGTGAGGAGGATTTTTCCC
The DNA here is from genome assembly GCA_004119915.2 of Collichthys lucidus. Lineage (NCBI taxonomy): Eukaryota > Metazoa > Chordata > Actinopteri > Sciaenidae > Collichthys > Collichthys lucidus. The sequence continues at coordinate 884,660 of CM014099.1, read as the reverse complement.
ACAGTCCTGGAAAACTTACAAGAGTCATGACAGGAAGAATGTGGTGGAGTCTGAGGAGCCTCAGCAGCACGGTGGCTCTTATATAAGACATCAGATATATCTCTGTCAGACATGAAGCTTGAAAAGGCCAAAAACATCTTGAAAAAACACGGAGCAGAGCCAGTGTCGTGCCAGAACCTGAGCTGGGCAATATAACCGGGCTCAGCAGCATCTGTATGTTCATGTATGTAAATGAATAATACTGATTACTCATGCTGTCGTTGCAGCGGTTGCAAAACATAAGACATAATAATGATGACATGTAAATATAATATCGAATATTATTAATTGATAAATGCTGCATAAGGTCACACAGCCCTTCAAAATAAAAGCCCTTGGCAAGCCTCCGATCTGATCTCAAACATCAGCTGAAGGTGAGTGCTCCGTAATGAGAGTCGTGGAGGACACGGCGGTCTTCAGGTCTCCCTGACGTCAGGACTCGCTCGTCTCCTGATGCATTAGGAGATTAGATGGTTCACCACCAGACTCCCAGCATGCAATGCAATGACTTACTGTCCGAGCACGCCTGCAGCGAGCAGTAAACCTGTTGGAGCTCGTTGGGGCTCCACCTTAAATCAGCTGCTGGACTACAAATATTTACCAGAGGTTTGGTCGAGCAGCCGTCCAGCAGCTGGTGGAGCCGGATGCAGACGGCTGGATTTCCTCTCCACCCGGATACATGACAGCAGCTATGACACCATAAAACTCAAAGATGCAGTTCAAACATCTTCAGAGGAGGAACACAACTACTGACCGGCACCTCAGCCCAAGAAGTAACCAGGGTAAAACATCAGAAACATTTTGACATCAAGCATCAACCTCCACGACTGTGACCTGCAGTTCCTCTAACGTCCACCTGAGGCTGGCTCCAGCAGTGAGTCAGTCTCCATAAGTCCCCATGTTTCACAGCAGAAATAAACATGTTTACAGCCTGGTTTAGTATATTAAGGCTGAAAGTTATGCAGGATTAAGAGCGTGGACGCTTTGATTGACAGGTGGGCGTGGTCACAGATGGTGTGTTTCAGTAACCAGGCGTCATTTTTAGATTATCGGAGGCGGAGGAGTGACCAGTGGGTGGTGCCCAGTTATGGAGACGGAGGTCGTTTGTTTTTAAAGTCGTGTTGAGGAAGTGAGACGTTCAGTTTTCAGTCAGCTGTTTCTGTTCCTGCTGCCTCAGGACTCGTCTTCTCCTTTTCACATTTTATGTCTCGGCCTGTTCGCCTCTTCTTGTTTCGTGGTTTGGAAAGTGATGCCAACATGGAGAAGTTCATGAAAAGAAACCGGGTCATAAAGATCTTCACTTCCTTTCTGTTGGACAACATGCTGCCAATAAAAATAAAGAGCAGCAGCTCCTCCTCATGTTTGATCCAGTTTGACCAGAATCAGAGAATAAAGTTCTGTGGTTCTGGTTCTGGTTCTGCACAGTGAGGCCCGGGCACAGATGACTGTAGCCGCCCTCACAGATGCAGACGACAGAAAGAGTTTGATTGGATGTAAAATAAAAACACTAATAAATATTTGTGCAGTCTGGACCAGCTGATCCAGATCTGGATCAGCTGGTCTGGATCAGTCCAACTCGTCCGGCAGGCCACGTGAACTCTTTTCCTGGAAAGCTGCGTCTTCTATTTCAGTGACATGTCGGGACGTTTCACACAGTTAATGTTTGGAGAGCAGAGCTGATAACTCAGCCTCCCCCTCCTCCACCTCCCCTCCTCCACCTCCTCCTCCTCCTCCACCTCCCCTCCTCCACCTCCTGCACCTCCACATCAACAGACGCACATCAATAAGTTTTACCCACAGCTGCGGCGGCCGACACTAATGTGACTAATTTGGTGGAGCGGCCGGGCCGGGTCGGGCCCGGCTGTGACTGATGGATCCAGATTCCTGCTCCTGTACTAAAGCAAACAATGATTGTCCTGAAAAGCCTGCTCTTATTTTTAGGGCCTGACTGTGTTTTTACGTAACGGGTCACAGGAATAAGAATAGCTCCATCCATCACTGGAGCAGCACCGTCCAAACGCTCTGGGAACGCTGGGATCAGAAAAACAGCTCATGGTGCCAGAGAGAGGCCGACAGGCCGAGACCACGTCTGCAGAAAACACTGGAGCTGCACTCGGCTCTGATTCTTTCTGCACAGTTTACAGTCAACATGCTGCCGGACAGACGGGAATACAAACTGCACAGGAAGAAAAATACGATGACATAAAATCCAACAGAAGAAGAAGAGTCAAATGATCTGATTTAAATTCATAAACCTTAAAACCTCTGATCAGCTGACGTCTGTTAATCAAGTTGATGCTACGCATGCGCTGCTGTTAGCTCAGTCTGTTAGCTGCTGTTAGCTCAGTCTGTTAGCTGCTGTTAGCTCAGTTTGTTAGCTGCTGTTAGCTCAGTTTGTTAGCTGCTGTTAGCTCATGTTTGCTCAGTTTGTTAGCTGCTGTTAGTTAGCTGTTGTTAGCTCAGTCTGTTAGCTGGTGTTAGCTCAGTCTGTTAGCTCAGTTTGTTAGCTCAGTCTGTTAGCTGCTGTTAGCTCAGTCTGTTAGCTGCTGTTAGCTCAGTCTGTTAGCTCAGTTTGTTAGCTCAGTCTGTTAGCTGCTGTTAGCTCAGTCTGTTAGCTGCTGTTAGCTCAGTTTGTTAGCTCAGTCTGTTAGCTGCTGTTAGCTCAGTCTGTTAGCTGCTGTTAGCTCAGTTTGTTAGCTGCTGTTAGCTCAGTTTGCTCAGTTTGTTAGCTGCTGTTAGCTCAGTTTGTTAGCTGGTGTTAGCTCAGTTTGTTAGCTCAGTTTGTTAGCTCAGTCTGTTAGCTCAGTCTGTTAGCTGCTGTCAGCTCAGTCCGTTAGCTGCTGTTAGCTCAGTCTGTTAGCTCATGTTAGCTCAGTCTGTTAGCTGCTGTTAGCTCAGTCTGTTAGCTCAGTCTGTTAGCTGCTGTTAGCTCAGTCTGTTAGCTCAGTCTGTTAGCTGCTGTTAGCTCAGTCTGTTAGCTCAGTTTGTTAGCTCAGTCTGTTAGCTCATGTTAGCTCAGTCTGTTAGCTGCTGTTAGCTCAGTCTGTTAGCTCAGTCTGTTAGCTGCTGTTAGCTCAGTCTGTTAGCTCAGTCTGTTAGCTGCTGTTAGCTCATGTTTCAAACTAAACTCTTAAGGCACGTTCACGTTTCTCTCAGCAGTAGTAGGAAGCAGAGGGTGAGGCGAGGGGGTTTCAATCGGCAGCTACACCACTGAATCGTACAAACGAGTCCCTGAGCTTCGCCCTGTTGATTTTTCTGTCGTGCTGTCTGACCTTCTTTCTGCTCGTGCGTGTTTACTTCGTCTCATTTCACATGCAGGACTTTTTTTTTTTTCCCGTTGTGGTGTTCTGTAACGCTTTTATTTTGGAGGCGAGCGGTTCTTCCTGGCAGGGTGTCTCCTGTTCAGACCACATTTCCACTCGGCCTCCCGCAGTAACGAACACTGAGTCTATTGATTTTTACAGAGCACCAAAAGGTGCGCTTCATTTTCACCTCCACGGTCAATGGCCGCTCCGCAGCCGCTCTTCATTCCCCCATAACGAGCTCAGATTACTCTGACATTAACGATTATTAACATTAATGTTTATCATCTGTTAATGATGCCTCATAAGCTTCAGATATAAAAACAGAAACTCCTCCGTGCTCGTACTGAACATGCGTCCCGGGTCACAAAGAGAGGCAGATTGTTGTGGTGAAGCCTCAGACTGGGTGGAGGTGGTGGTGCTGGTGATGGAGGGAGGATTACATAACGGCTGGATGAACACACGGTGCACGGCAGCGGCCCGCAGACCGGTGCCAGCTCTGAGGCCATGGGGTGGTGAGGACGGGCCGGTCTGCACAGGAAGTGACAGAACGATGACTCTGCTGATTCAGGACTGACCCCAGACGTCCAGCTCGAAAACATGACTCATCAGAAATCTGGAAATATTTGGACGCAGCGTCGTGTCTCTGCAGAGTTTGAATCTTCCAGAAGCTCCATGCAGGGCCGGATCTAGAAGAACATTCACAGGGTGGCCAAATGAAGATATTTCAACTCAGGAATGTAAATGAATGGACGTAAATCAGATGACGACATCACTGGATGAATTATTCTGCTGTAAATCACTATTGGAGCAGCAGACATGCTGCAATAATTACGTTCATTAAGTTCTCACGGCTCCATGTTTGAGCGTCTGCAGGTGTTTAACAGCAGCGACATTCGTCCTTGTCCAACACAAAGCAGCTGTGTTACCTGTGTGCGCTTCAGGACGCTGCAAGGTGAACACACACACAAAGTCACGCACACAAACAGAGCTCGTCTGCTGCTGCACGTCTGCTGCTGCTGCACGTCTGCTGCTGCACGTCTGCTGCTGCTGCACGTCTGCTGCTGCTGCACGTCTGCTGCACGTCTGCTGCACGTCTGCTGCACGTCTGCTGCTGCACGTCTGCTGCTGCTGCACGTCTGCTGCACGTCTGCTGCTGCACGTCTGCTGCTGCTGCACGTCTGCTGCTGCATGTCTGCTGCTGCACGTCTGCTGCTGCTGCACGTCTGCTGCTGCACGTCTGCTGCTGCTGCACGTCTGCTGCTGCACGTCTGCTGCTGCTGCACGTCTGCTGCTGCACGTCTGCTGCTGCTGCTGCACGTCTGCTGCTGCTGCTGCACGTCTGCTGCTGCTGCACGTCTGCTGCTGCTGCACGTCTGCTGCTGCACGTCTGCTGCTGCTGCACGTCTGCTGCTGCACGTCTGCTGCTGCTGCACGTCTGCTGCTGCTGCACGTCTGCTGCACGTCTGCTGCTGCTGCACGTCTGCTGCTGCACGTCTGCTGCTGCTGCACGTCTGCTGCTGCTGCACGTCTGCTGCTGCACGTCTGCTGCTGCTGCACGTCTGCTGCTGCTGCACGTCTGCTGCTGCATGTCTGCTGCTGCTGCACGTCTGCTGCTGCTGCACGTCTGCTGCTGCACGTCTGCTGCTGCTGCACGTCTGCTGCTGCACGTCTGCTGCTGCTGCACGTCTGCTGCTGCATGTCTGCTGCTGCTGCACGTCTGCTGCTGCTGCACGTCTGCTGCATGTCTGAATAATCACATCTGAATTCATCACTAACATAAACGTGCCTTTGATGAATCCAGCGATGCATTGTGCTTGGACAGATCACTGCAGGCGTCTTATCGTCTCCATCAAACAAGGTCTAAAGCTGAATTCATTCACAGCCTCTTGCCCTGGCGGAGGTGGAGGTGGAGGGTGGTGGAGGGTGGTGGAGGTGGTGTAGGGGGGTTACCTGCCATGACAGACTGCCCGTAGCCGTGGCAACCTGGGACGATCCTCTCTGCCTCCCATCAGCAGCAGCAGGATGCAGAGCTGACCTGTCTCATCCTGTCCAACACTGAACACATTCATGCAGAGCTCAGAGGCCGCTGGGCCGGGCCGGGCCCGGTTCTGCTCTGCTCGCAGGTCCAGTCACCAGGTGCTGCACAGGAAACACAGGTGGATGAACTGAACGTGTTGTTTCACATCAGGCGTGACGTGAAATCTAAAGAGCTGTGATGTTTTTCTGTATTCACATCCTTCACTGTGGAAATACTGCACTACAAGTTAAAGTACTGCATTCAAGTACACACACTACTCTGTGGAAATACTGCACTACAAGTTAACGTACTGCATGGAGTACACAGTCTGTATTCAGGTTTCAGCCTCACGTGGCTGCCAGCTCGTTTTAATTGCTTCTCTTCAATGACTTGATTGGGGTCATCTCACTGCGGGTTACTGCAGTAATTGTATTCTGGGCTGCTCGTTATGCAAAGCAGAGGCAGCTCATGGTGAAGATACAGGAAGACTTTTATTCTGACGTTTATAGATCATCAGTGAAATGCTGATGTGTGACAGCTTCAGACCAGAACCAGAGCCGGGCGTCGCACTGACTAAATATTATAATAATAATAATAATAATATAATAAATACACACAGAGGTGACAGGAAGTCTGCTCACTTCACATTCCGCTGATTTCATCAACCGTTCACTAATTAACAACGTGTCCGTGATGACGTGTCCGTGATAACGTGTCGTGATAACGTGTCCGTGATAACGTGTCGTGATAACGTGTCGTGATAACGTGTCCGTGATAACGTGTCGTGATAACGTGTCCGTGATAACGTGTCGTGATAACGTGTCCGTGATAACGTGTCGTGATAACGTGTCCGTGATAAAGTGTCGTGATAACGTGTCCGTGATAACGTGTCGTGATAACGTGTCGTGATAACGTGTCGTGATAACGTGTCCGTGATAACGTGTCGTGATAACGTGTCGTGATAACGTGTCCGTGATAACGTGTCCATGATAACGTGTCGTGATAACGTGTCGTGATAACGTGTCGTGATAACGTGTCCGTGATAACGTGTCGTGATAACGTGTCCGTGATAACGTGTCGTGATAACGTGTCCGTGATAAAGTGTCGTGATAACGTGTCCGTGATAACGTGTCGTGATAACGTGTCGTGATAACGTGTCGTGATAACGTGTCGTGATAACGTGTCCGTGATAACGTGTCGTGATAACGTGTCCGTGATAAAGTGTCGTGATAACGTGTCCGTGATAACGTGTCGTGATAACGTGTCGTGATAACGTGTCGTGATAACGTGTCCGTGATAACGTGTCGTGATAACGTGTCGTGATAACGTGTCGTGATAACGTGTCGTGATAACGTGTCCGTGATAACGTGTCGTGATAACGTGTCGTGATAACGTGTCCGTGATAACGTGTCCGTGATAACGTGTCGTGATAACGTGTCGTGATAACGTGTCGTGATAACGTGTCCGTGATAACGTGTCGTGATAACGTGTCCGTGATAACGTGTCGTGATAACGTGTCCGTGATAAAGTGTCGTGATAACGTGTCCGTGATAACGTGTCGTGATAACGTGTCGTGATAACGTGTCGTGATAACGTGTCGTGATAACGTGTCCGTGATAACGTGTCGTGATAACGTGTCCGTGATAAAGTGTCGTGATAACGTGTCCGTGATAACGTGTCGTGATACGTGTCGTGATAACGTTTCGTGATAACGTGTCCGTTATAACGTGTCGTGATAACGTGTCGTGATAAGTGTCCGTGATAACGTGTCCGTGATAAAGTGTCGTGATACGTGTCCGTGATAACGTGTCTGATAACGTGTCGTGATAAGTGTCGTGATAACGTGTCCATGATAACGTGTCCGTGATAACGTGTCCGTGATAACGTTGTCGTGATACGTGTCGTGATAACGTGTCGTGATAACGTGTCCGTGATAACGTGTCGTGATAACGTGTCCGTGATAACGTGTCGTGATAACGTGTCCGTGATAAAGTGTCGTGATAACGTTGTCCGTGATAAAGTGTCGTGATAACGTGTCGTGATAACGTGTCGTGATAACGTGTCGTGATAACGTGTCCGTGATAACGTGTCGTGATAACGTGTCCCGTGATAAAGTGTCGTGATTAACGTGTCCGTGATAACGTGTCGTGATAACGTGGTCGTGATAACGTGTCGTGATAACGTGTCCGTGATAACGTGTCGTGATAACGTGTCGTGATAAGTGTCGTGATAACATGTCGTGATAACGTGTCGTGATAACGTGTCCGTGATAAGTGTCGTGATAACGTGTCGTGATAACGTGTCGTGATAACGTGTACCGTGATAACGTGTCCATGATAAGTGTGTGATAACGTGTCCGTGAAACGTGTCGTGATAACGTGTCCGTGATAACGTGTCCGTGATAAGTTGTCCATGATACGTGTCGTGATAACGTGTCCGTGATAACGTGTCGTGATAAGTGTCCATGATAACGGCGTGATAACGTGTCTTGATAACGTGTCCGTGATAAGTGTCCGTGATAACGTGTCCATGATAACGTGTCGTGATAACGTGTCGTGATAACGTGTCGTGATAACGTGTCCATGATAACGTGTCGTGATAACGTGTCCGTGATAACGTGTCGTGATAACGTGTCGTGATAACGTGTCGTGATAACGTGTCCACGATAACGTGTCGTGATAACGTGTCCGTGATAACGTGTCGTGATAACGTGTCGTGATAACATGTCCGTGATAACGTGTCCATGATAACGTGTCATGATGACGTGTCATGATAACGTGTCGTGATAACGTGTCGTGATAACGTGTCGTGATAACGTGTCGTGATAACGTGTCGTGATAACGTGTCGTGATAACGTGTCCGTGATAACGTGTCGTGATAACGTGTCGTGATAACATGTCCGTGATAACGTGTCCATGATAACGTGTCATGATGACGTGTCGTGATAACGTGTCGTGATAACGTGTCGTGATAACGTGTCCGTGATAAAGTGTCGTGATAACATGTCGTGATAACGTGTCGTGATAACGTGTCCGTGATAACGTGTCGTGATAACGTGTCGTGATAACGTGTCGTGATAACGTGTCCGTGATAACGTGTCCATGATAACGTGTCGTGATAACGTGTCCGTGAAACTGTCTTGCTGATAACGTGTCCGTGATAACGTGTCCGTGATAACGTGTCATATAACGTGTCGTGATAACGTGTCCGTGATAACGTGTCGTGATAAGTGTCCATGATAACGTGTCGTGATAACGTGTCGTGATAACGTGTCCGTGATAACGTGTCCGTGATAACGTGTCCATGATAACGTGTCGTGATAACGTGTCGTGATAACGTGTCGTGATAACGTGTCCATGATAACGTGTCGTGATAACGTGTCCGTGATAACGTGTCGTGATAACGTGTCGTGATAACGTGTCCGTGATAACGTGTCCATGATAACGTGTCATGATGACGTGTCGTGATAACGTGTCGTGATAACGTGTCGTGATAACGTGTCCGTGATGTGTCCACAGGTTTCTGGAGTGTGGTCGCTCTGGTCGTCAGGCGAATCTAAAAATCATGTGACCTGTGAACTCTGAACCATCACGGCCTCCTGGCTGCTCCATGCGTCGTCCATCCACAGACCGGCTGCTCCATGCAGCTTTGGTCTGGTCGGTCTTGTGATGGATGGGCGACCTTTAACCTGAGCGGTGTCCTGATGGAGAATAACCTCTCTTCATGTCTGCGGTCAATACTCCTGAGGAGGGATCAGCTGATCACCTCCTGGAGTAAAAATCAAGGTCAGGATCTTGGATTCCAGGTTCCTCGTTGTCTGCTGATGGACGCTCGACCTCTGGCTTCACTTTCTGACCCTCACGCCGTCGTTTCAGGAGGATCGCGCCGGCGAGCGCAGCATCAATCACGGGAGGTCGCCGCAGGCAGGCTGTTATAGCTTCTATTAGCCATCGCACGGCGGGTTCATCACCACCTCATATCATCAGTCCGAGCGCAGCGGCCACTGTCACGGCAACCTCATCCCATGTGACCAAACAAATGCACATTTAGCTGGAGCCGGAGGAGCCATGATGACTCCAAACCACTGCAGGCTGCACAGCTGATAAACAAGAAACACACAGGAAACACACACACACACACACACACACACACACACCACACACACACACACCACACACACACACAGTATCACAAATATCCAGGTGTGCAGCTGTTACACTGACAGAGCTGCCACCTTCAGGAACCAAAGTCGGCCTGAAACAAACTCTGGTACCGGTGATCCAGACGTCTCTCCACCTCCTCCTGAGGGACCTGGACAGCAAACCTCCAGAGGAAGGCACCAGGAGGATCCAGATCAGATCAGCCTGAAGCACCTCAGCTGTGTCTGAGTACATCTGTGATGTGATACAAACTCCCGACTTTCACGATGGAGCGTAACGGATCATCGAAGGTTTTGCCTCCCTCGTAACCACAAGGACCCAAAGATACTAAACCAACCAGAACACGTCTTCCTCCATGTAGCATGTGTAGCATGTAGCATTCCATGTGTGTGTGTGTCAGTTTGGTTCAATTGTTTCCTCTTGTCCCGACGCTGCGGGCTGATTTAAGGATGCACATGCTGTGCTGCATAAAGAGCAGCTGCACCTTCAGATAAGACAATCAGCTTCTGCAGAGCCTCCAACCAAATCAATGAAGTGCCGAGCGGCTTGCGAACAGGCCGAGCACGGATCACCTGCGAGGGATCTGTCCTGAAATTAACTCAACAAGAACTAATATCACCCGCGGCCATGCTCGTGTTCATCAACATGGAAACTCCAACTTCAGACCATTCTTCTCTTCGAGCTCCGTCTTTGGTCTCCTCCACCTCCTGAGACAAACACCTGACTCTTTAACTGCGAAACAAAACTAGGAGCTAAAAGAGGCTGAAGGTCTCAGAGGTGAAAGGGCTGAAGAGTCTGAGCAGGAGGACACAGTCGAGCAGAGCGACTGCTGACTGCTCCACAAATATCCTGCGGATCCTGATTACAGTTTATCGAGCGTCTCCGAGATAACGTATTGAACGGATCGCTCTGCGTCTCAACCTGTCCTCCTCAGACGTCCTCTGCCTCAGGTTTGTCTTTCACCTCCTCACTCGTGTCCTCGCTGTGGCCTCCAGCAGGACACAGACTGAAACTCAAAGCCTGAGTCCTCTCACAGCTCAGGAGCATCCATGGATAAATCATGAAGAGTTGTGAGCTCATGAGATCTGTGTCTGTCTGTCAGGTTCAGACCGAGACACACTCTGATTTAAAATACATGTTTGATACGCAGTCATAGAGCTGAGCTAACAGCAGCTAACAGACTGAGCTAACAGCAGCTAACAGACTGAGCTAACAGCAGCTAACAGAGTGAGCTAACATGAGCTAACAGCAGCTAACAGAGTGAGCTAACATGAGCTAACAGCAGCTAACAGACTGAGCTAACAGCAGCTAACAGAGTGAGCTAACATGAGCTAACAGAGTGAGCTAACATGAGCTAACAGAGTGAGCTAACATGAGCTAACAGGCTGAGCTAACATGAGCCAACAGCAGCTAACAGCAGCTAACAGACTGAGCTAACAGCAGCTAACAGAGTGAGCTAACATGAGCTAACAGCCGCTAACAGACTGAGCTAACAGCAGCTAACAGACTGAGCTAACAGCAGCTAACAGACTGAGCTAACAGCAGCTACAGCTGTCAGCAGTTTACTTCACTGTCCATCATAAACTCTGTAAATCACAGAGAGTTGAGGCGGAGCAGCCGGAGGACATCAGAGGGAAAACCAGAAAACATTTCCTCCATAAAATATGATCCAGTTTCACCAGAGTCAGTGAAATAGTTGCTGCTGTGTGACTTAGTGCCGTAAAGCGTTACGTACTTCTCCAGACCCGGAGCCCAAAGTTACATAGTGTGAGAACAGACGTACGAATGACAGAGACACCGTTCACCTGTTCACTGATACAGGTCAGAGTGGGTCACCTGATCACAGGTCAGAGTGGATCACCTGATCACAGGTCAGAGTGGGTCCCTGATCACGGGTCAGAGTGGGTCACCTGATCACAGGTCAGAGTGGATCACCTGATCACAGGTCAGAGTGGGTCACCTGATCACAGAGACAGCAGACGTCAGATTGTTAAAGCTGCATCATGCTGATTTATAGAAACAGATTTGTCTCTTTAGCTTGAAGCAGTCTGAAGTTTGACCTTTGACCTGCTGCTCTCTCTCAGCTCCAGCTGATCAGCCGCCCTGTGTCATTACAGAGAGGAAAACACAAGTGAAGCTGACGGAGGAGGGACGGCATCACCAAGGTGGAGGTGTTATGTAACTCACTGCGTGTCAGGATGACCTTAACGTGAAGCCCCGTCTGTGGGCCCTCGACCCCGGAGACTCCCCGTCCTCTCTCAACACGCTCCGGGTTTCCCTCGTCTGAAAATAGACCAGACAAATATGTGAGGACCTCCGTCACCAAGTCCTGCTGCTCCACCTCAGCACGGCACGCAACAGTGTCAGCAGCAGACCAGTAAACTTTACCAGTCCGTTACAGACCGGCTCGCACAGTGGATGCTGCACAGACAAACACTGACTCCACGCTTTGTTTGTTTGTTTCTTGTTTTTGGTGCTCAGACATAACAGCTTCCACTGAAAGGCATCCTGGGTAATGTAGTGAAGCAGACGGGCTGGATGTGGAGAGGTCCGCCTCATGATGATGCACAGAGCGCATCTATGTTTTAAAATGAGCTGCTGCTGATTCACAGCTGACTGCAGGAGCAGACAGATGTGACAGATGTGACAGATGATGGATGGTTTTCTGGTTTCTAACAAACACACAACGACTCAACAACAGCATCAGAGCAGAGACGAGGAGACGCTGCTGATGTGATAGAGGTGGTGGTGGTGGTGGTGGTGGTGGTGGTGGTGGGACTCCATGTCCTTGTCAAGGACCTAATTACCTGCAGCAGGAGTGGAGGGGAGGGGCGTCCTCTCATATTCTGGTTTCTTGGATGGATCCGCTGTGGCAGCTCCGTGTGGGGGAAGTTTAGACGATGCTCCGACATGAAGAAGATGAGGTGCAGGTGTAACCAGGTTAAATATTTCAGACACATTTTAATTTAAAGAACTCAAGTTGCAAAGGGGCGAAAAGCCTCCGGTAAATTTCCAGAAAGCTAAGCTCTGGAATTTCGGGAATATTCTAAATCATTCCAGGGGGATTCCCAGCAGGCTGCAGGGCGTGTGCACAGGCGCGGACTTTCCGTGAGACGCACTTCCTCCTGCCGAGGCCGCAGGCGGCTGTCGGCAGGTGAAGTGATGACACAGGTGAGTGCAGCCTCGAGGCGTTCAAACACCGGCCGGCGCTGAGTTCACAGACCTGTTAGAGCTGCAGGAATTCACAGTGATGAGGCTGGTAACAGCAGATGTATGACAGCACTGATGGAGGCTGTTAGCACAACTATTATCTGCTAATTTCATCTTCACGCAGAGACTCAGAGTCACTGATGATCCCTCAGGGCGGGAAGCGTCCAGTCATTATGTCAGCGCATTGATTATAGAATATGACAGCACGAAGTGAACAGATATTCAGATATTATAAACGCTGCGGCTTTAGGAATGAAGATAATCCAGGTCAGTCATTAAAGACATTCAGTTTATTATTAACGACAGTATTGATGAGAGGTGAAACATTATCCACGAGTCATGGGCGCGTCAGTTTCTTTGTCAGAGAGGTGGAGACAGGAAATGAGGTCGAGCAGCCGTGCGGCTCCACCGGACACGTCTCCATCACGCCACAGCGCTGGTTTCGTTAACTCAGATTTGCTACACGGTCAAATGGTTTTCGCACAGGGTGTTTTATTTTGAAAATCAATCATGTTCCCTATGCCATTCCTGAAATGGGCCGCGGTGGTTCTGGTGTTGGAAACATCGACGCGTTTTGTTCACAAAAACATATTTATGTCATTTCGACAACACGACCTCTGCGTTGGTCACGTCACGGTCTGTATTTTGGCAAATTAATAAAAACATATGAGAGTACGGAGGTGGAGAGAGTCTGAGCATGAATGACAGAGTGGGAACCACACATGCAGAGCAGAGGGACGTGTAAATGATTGAGGACAGCTGGATTATTTACATGTTGTTATTATTATCTGTATGAACTCTGACTTCCTGCTCCATCAGGTGAAGCTCGGCGTGACGTCGACAGGATTTACACTTTCAGCAGTTTTTCTCTCCGAGGCGTCGAGGCGTCCTACGTGAGCGACGTGCTGATGGGTGGAGGACAGGTGCAGCATGAAGTCAATCCTCTAAGTATAGACCACCCACCCACGACCACCGCCGGCACCACCAGCTGAGCATTCCTACCGCGCCTCTCGCTCTAGGGACAACAATACAGCGGCTCAGATGACGGAGGCTGAAAACATCTCTGCTCCACCATGTGACCCCCACCTAAAAAACAAACACCTTTCACACACTCCGTCATGAAAACAGATGATGCCAATGAAGCTGCGAGGACACAGCGGCCGGACGACACCGCTCCTCTGTGGAGCTTCAGATTCATGCTGTTCAATTTCTATCACTGCATTTCAGTTCAAGATGGCAACCAGCTCATGGTGGGAACCACACATGTAGAGCAGACTGTCTAAAACCTGGACGTAGTCTCCGTGACGTCCCCGCAGACTGTCTAAAACCTGGACGTAGTCTCTGAGACGTCCCCGCAGACTGTCTAAAACCTGGACGTAGTCTCTGAGACGTCCCGCAGACTGTCTAAACCTGGACGTAGTCTCTGAGACGTCCACGCAGACTGTCTAAAACCTGGACGTAGTCTCTGAGACGTCCCCCAGACTGTCTAAAACCTGGACGTAGTTCCTGAGACGTCCAGCAGACTGTCTAAACCTGGACGTAGTCTCTGAGACGTCCACGCAGACTGTCTAAAACCTGGACGTAGTCTCTGTGACGTCCCGCAGACTGTCTAAAACCTGGACGTAGTCTCTGAGACGTCCCACAGACTGTCTAAAACCTGGACGTAGTCTCCGTGACGTCCCCGCAGACTGTCTAAAACCTGGACGTAGTCTCCGTGACGTCCCCGCAGACTGTCTAAAACCTGGACGTAGTCTCTGAGACGTCCACGCAGACTGTCTAAAACCTGGACGTAGTCTCTGTGACGTCCCGCAGACTGTCTAAAACCTGGACGTAGTCTCCGTGACGTCCCGCAGACTGTCTAAAACCTGGACGTAGTCTCCGTGACGTCCCCGCAGACTGTCTAAAACCTGGACGTAGTCTCTGTGACGTCCCCGCAGACTGTCTAAAACCTGGACGTAGTCTCTGTGACGTCCCGCAGACTGTCTAAAACCTGGACGTAGTCTCCGTGACGTCCCCGCAGACTGTCTAAACCTGGACGTAGTCTCTGTGACGTCCCCGCAGACTGTCTAAAACCTGGACGTAGTCTCTGTGACGTCCCCGCAGACTGTCTAAAACCTGGACGTAGTCTCTGAGACGTCCCCGCAGACTGTCTAAAACCTGGACGTAGTCTCTGTGACGTCCCCACTGCACCGGACTGTCTAAAACCTGGACGTAGTCTTGCGTCCCCGCAGATGTCTAAAACCTGGACGTAGTCTCTGTGAACGTCCCCGCACTGTCTAAAGTCCTCTGTGACGACGTCGTACCTCCGTGACGTCCCCGCAGACTGTCTAAAACCTGGACGTAGTCTCTGTGACGTCCCCGCAGACTGTCTAAAACCTGGACGTAGTCTCTGTGACGTCCCGCAGACTGTCTAAAACCTGGACGTAGTTCCGTACGTCCCGCAGACTGTCTAAACCTGGACGTAGTCTCTGTGACGTCCCCGCAGACTGTCTAAAACCTGGACGTAGTCTCTGTGACGTCCCCGCGCAGAACTGTCTAAAACCTGGACGTAGTCTCTGAGACGTCCCCGCAGACTGTCTAAAAACCTGGACGTAGTCTGTGACGTCCCCGCAGACTGTCTAAAACCTGACGTAGTCTCTGACCGACGCCCGCAGACTGTCTAAAACCTGGACGTAGTCTCTGTGACGCCCCGCAGCACTGTCTAAACCTGGACGTAGTCTCCGTGACGCCGCAGACTGTCTAAAACACCTGGACGTCTCTGACGACGTCCCCGCAGACTGTCTATAAACCTGGACGTCTCTGAGACGTCCCTGCCAGACTGTCTAAAACCGGACGTAGTCTCTGAGACGTCCCTGCAGACTGTCTAAAACCTGGACGTAGTCTCTGTGACGTGATCAGACGTTTGGTCGCAGCAGGACAATGCTGTCGGTCATCTGCTGCTTTCAGACAAGATTTTATCTAAAGAGCTGAGTCACATCTTCTTTTTCATCTGAGGGTTTATCTCAGCGAACTCGCCATGCATCAGTACTCAGGTAATACTTTAAGATACTGCATATGTCCAGTAAATCTTTAAATGAAGTGTGTGGCTGCTTCCTTTCGCTGCTGCAGACTTTAACTCCAGGTAAAGATCAGTCCTCCCTCTGCTGCCTCGCGGCTCATCACTGATCCTGATTGAAATCCAGTACAGACATTGATTTACAGTAAGTGTGAGTTTGCGGTAGGAGTCAGTCTCTCCCAGAGTAAGTCAGTGTAATTGGTTGATGTGGATTCCTCACAGCTCTCTGACCTGCTGAAGTAAACACCTGGTTAAACCTTTGATTGGGCCTGAGGTCCCTGTGCAGGCTGCTCAATGAAGCGCTACAGCACAGAGAGGCAGAGGGTCGACACAACAGTTATACTAAAGTAAAGAACAGAACCTCTGAACCGGCAGTGTCCAGTCTAACAGTGAACACAGACACAGAACCTCTGAACCGGCAGTGTCCAGTCTAACAGTGAACACAAAGACAGAACCTCTGAACCGGCAGTGTCCAGTCTAACAGTGAACACAGAGACAGAACCTCTGAACCGGCAGTGTCCAGTCTAACAGTGAACACAGTAACAGAACCTCTGAACCGGCAGTGTCCAGTCTAACAGTGAACACAGAGACAGAACCTCTGAACCGGCAGTGTCCAGTCTAACAGTGAACACAGAGACAGAACCTCTGAACCGGCAGTGTCCAGTTTAACAGTGAAACACAGTAACAGAACCTCTGAACCGGCAGTGTCCAGTCTAACAGCGAACACAGAGACAGAACCTCTGAACCGGCAGTGTCCAGTCTAACAGCGAACCACAGCGACAGAACCTCTGAACCAGCAGTGTCCAGTCTAACAGCGAACACAGAGACAGAACCTCTGAACCGGCAGTGTCCAGTCTAACAGCGAACACAGCGACAGAACCTCTGAACCGGCAGTGTCCAGTCTAACAGCGAACACAGCGACAGAACCTCTGAACAGGCAGTGTCCAGTCTAACAGTGAACACAGCGACAGAACCTCTGAACCGGCAGTGTCCAGTCTAACAGTGAACACAGCGACAGAACCTCTGAACCGGCAGTGTCCAGTCTAACAGTGAACACAGAGACAGAACCTCTGAACCGGCAGTGTCCAGTCTAACAGTGAACAGTGTTTTTTTCTTTCTGATGTTTTGTCGTATCCATTCAAACTCGGTTTTTGAGACGTTGAGCTTTTTTAAATGAAAACAACTCGTGATCGTTGATTTGTGTTTTTAAATGGTTGTTCGTCGTGTCGGGGTGTTGGCGTCCCGCAGGGCTCTACTGTCGGTCCTCTCTTTCTCTATGACCACGTTGTTCTGTTTTTTTTAGATTTTATTAATGAACAACTTCTGTGATCATCCAACAAACTTCCACTTAAACTGAAGCTTCGGTTCCTTTTTAGGCAGAACTTTAGAAAGACCGTTTATTTTGTGTTTTTATTGGTATCTAATCGATTAGAGGAAGCTGCTATTTCAACATTTCCACCAATATATAAGTTACTCATTTATTCTAAGGGTGATAATGTCAACTTCCTGAATTAATATTTAAGCTAAAGAAAACAGATTTGGTGGCGCCATCGCGGCTTTCAGAGGAGGAAACAGGAAACAGGGACTCTCCTCATGAATAGAACATGACTGATTAAAGAGCGTTTGAATAGCAGCAGCCTGTTTTTCTTTAATTCGTGGCTGTTTGGTGATATTGATCTGCGGCAGCCGAGAGTCTGAGAGGAAACGCAGCGACCGACCAGCGAACGCTTTCAGAGTGAAGGCGGCGTTCAAGACATGATGTATGAGCTTTTAGACTGAAAGGGAGACTCTGAGCCCAGCACACACACCACACACACACAACACACCACACACACACACACAACACACACACACCACACGAGCACACAACACACACACACACACACACACACCCAAACACACACAACAACACGAACAACACGAACACACATGAACACACATGAACACACACACACACACACACACACACACACACACACACCACACACACACACACACACACACACACACACACACACACACGTTTAGTGTGATTGCCATGATGCAGTGGAGCGTTGAGGGCTCGTCCTTGTCTCCCTGCAGCAGGTTTATTTCCTGACATGCAGACGCTCTGACGCTGTGATCTCGGCCTCGGTGAGGGTGGAATGAGACAGCACGGCTCAGCTCGGCTCGGCTCGGCTCGGCTCGGCACCGGCTCGGCTCGGCTCGGCTCGGCTCGGCTCGGCACGGCCGCAGTCAAAGTCAATTTACCACAAGATCTCACAGCAGATGATGCAAAGCTGAAACAGTGGCTCTGAGTCTGCGTGACGTGCTCAGACTCACATCTTTTACACAAACAGGATGTTTGTCTCGACTGTTTGTCTGGATTTTATTGCAGTTTCTAAAAATATTAATCGGTTTTTATTCTGTGACGACTGATTGAAGTCTCTATGAAGTGTCTCTGTCCCGTCTGTCCTCGAACAAATACCGACGAGGGATGCTTCAGTTCAGATCTGCTCTGCTGGTGTTCACATCGGTTCTGTTGGATTCACACACACACACAGACACACACACACACACACACACACACACACACACACTTTAGGTAAATACCATCAGGGTGTGTTCATCTCATCATGACTGGACATGAACGAGCGTCTTTGTTCCAAACAGACGCGATGAGTCACATTCAGACTTTGGCTGGTTGATGGTTTTACAGCAGAGAGGACGTGACACACCTGTGGTAATGATTTGAATGTTTAACGGCACGATATGATCCTCAGACCTGTCAATCATCGACATGTTTATTGATCACAGAGACAAAGAGTCACAGAGACAGATCAGATTAACGGTTAACACGACCGCAGACTGTCTAGGTCCAGGACAGTCTGCGGGGACGTCACTGAGACTACGTCCAGGTTTTAGACAGTCTGCGGGGACGTCACGGAGACTACGTCCAGGTTTTAGACAGTCTGCGGGGACGTCACGGAGACTACGTCCAGGTTTTAGACAGTCTGCGGGGACGTCACGGAGACTACGTCCAGGTTTTAGACAGTCTGCGGGGACGTCACAGAGACTACGTCCAGGTTTTAGACAGTCTGCGGGGACGTCACAGAGACTACGTCCAGGTTTTAGACAGTCTGCGGGGACGTCAAGGAGACTACGTCCAGGTTTTATACAGTCTGCGGGGACTTCTCAGAGACTAGGTCCAGGTTTTAGACAGTCTGCGAGACGTCACAGAGACTACGTCCAGGTTTTAGACAGTCTGCGGGGACGTCACAGAGACTACGTCCAGGTTTTAGACAGTCTGCGGGGACGTCACAGAGACTACGTCCAGGTTTTAGACAGTCTGCGGGGACGTCAAGGAGACTACGTCCAGGTTTTAGACAGTCTGCGGGGACGTCACAGAGACTACGTCCAGGTTTTAGACAGTCTGCGGGGACGTCACAGAGACTACGTCCAGGTTTTAGACAGTCTGGGGGACGTCAGAGACTACGTCCAGGTTTTAGACAGTCTGCGGACGTCACAGAGACTACGTCCAGGTTTTAGACAGTCTGCGGGGACGTCACAGAGACTACGTCCAGGTTTTAGACAGTCTGCGGGACGTCACAGAGACTACGTCCAGGTTTTAGACAGTCTGCGGGGACGTCACGGAGACTACGTCCAGGTTTTAGACAGTCTGCGGGGACGTCACAGAGACTACGTCCAGGTTTTAGACAGTCTGCGGGGACGTCACGGAGACTACGTCCAGGTTTTAGACAGTCTGCGGGGACGTCACAGAGACTACGTCCAGGTTTTAGACAGTCTGCGGGACGTCACGGAGACTACGTCCAGGTTTTAGACAGTCTGCGGGGACGTCACAGAGACTACGTCCAGGTTTTAGACAGTCTGCGGGGACGTCACAGAGACTACGTCCAGGTTTTAGACAGTCTGCGGGGACGTCACGGAGACTACGTCCAGGTTTTAGACAGTCTGCGGGGACGTCACGGAGACTACGTCCAGGTTTTAGACAGTCTGCGGGGACGTCACAGAGACTACGTCCAGGTTTTAGACAGTCTGCGGGGACGTCACAGAGACTACGTCCAGGTTTTAGACAGTCTGCGGGGACGTCACGGAGACTACGTCCAGGTTTTAGACAGTCTGCGGGGACGTCACGGAGACTACGTCCAGGTTTTAGACAGTCTGCGGGGACGTCACGGAGACTACGTCCAGGTTTTAGACAGTCTGCGGGGACGTCACGGAGACTACGTCCAGGTTTTAGACAGTCTGCGGGGACGTCACAGAGACTACGTCCAGGTTTTAGACAGTCTGCGGGGACGTCACAGAGACTACGTCCAGGTTTTAGACAGTCTGCGGGGACGTCACAGAGACTACGTCCAGGTTTTAGACAGTCTGCGGGGACGTCACAGAGACTACGTCCAGGTTTTAGACAGTCTGCGGGGACGTCAAGAGACTACGTCCAGGTTTTAGACAGTCTGCGGGGACGTCAGAGACTACGTCCAGGTTTTAGACAGTCTGCGGACGTCACAGAGACTACGTCCAGGTTTTAGACAGTCTGCGGGGACGTCACAGAGACTACGTCCAGGTTTTAGACAGTCTGCGGGGACGTCACAGAGACTACGTCCAGGTTTTAGACAGTCTGCGGGACGTCACGGAGACTACGTCCAGGTTTTAGACAGTCTGCGGGGACGTCACGGAGACTACGTCCAGGTTTTAGACAGTCTGCGGGGACGTCACAGAGACTACGTCCAGGTTTTAGACAGTCTGCGGGACGTCAGAGACTACGTCCAGGTTTTAGACAGTCTGCGGGGACGTCTCAGAGACTACGTCCAGGTTTTAGACAGTCTGCGGGGACGTCACGGAGACTACGTCCAGGTTTTAGACAGTCTGCGGGGACGTCACGGAGACTACGTCCAGGTTTTAGACAGTCTGCGGGGACGTCACAGAGACTACGTCCAGGTTTTAGACAGTCTGCGGGGACGTCACAGAGACTACTCAGGTTTTAGACAGTCTGCGGGGACGTCACGGAGACTACGTCCAGGTTTTAGACAGTCTGCGGGGACGTCACTGAGACTACGTCAGGTTTTAAGACAGTCTGCGGGGACGTCACAGAGACTACGTCCAGGTTTTAGACAGTCTGCGGGGACGTCACAGAGACTACGTCCAGGTTTTAGACAGTCTGCGGGGACGTCACGGAGACTACGTCCAGGTTTTAGACAGTCTGCGGGGACGTCAGAGACTACGTCCAGGTTTTAGACAGTCTGCAGGGACGTCAGAGACTACGTCCAGGTTTTAGACAGTCTGCGGGACGTCACGGAGACTACGTCCAGGTTTTAGACAGTCTGCGGGGACGTCACGGAGACTACGTCCAGGTTTTAGACAGTCTGCGGGGACGTCACGGAGACTACGTCCAGGTTTTAGACAGTCTGCGGGGACGTCAGAGACTACGTCCAGGTTTTAGACAGTCTGGGGGACGTCACAGAGACTACGTCCAGGTTTTAGACAGTCTGCGGGGACGTCACAGAGACTACGTCCAGGTTTTAGACAGTCTGCGGGGACGTCAGGAGACTACGTCCAGGTTTTAGACAGTCTGCGGGGACTCTCAGAGACTACGTCCAGGTTTTAGACAGTCTGCGGACGTCACGGAGACTACGTCCAGGTTTTAGACAGTCTGCGGGGACGTCACAGGAGACTACGTCCAGGTTTTAGACAGTCTGCGGGGACGTCACAGAGACTACGTCCAGGTTTTAGACAGTCTGCGGGGACGTCAGGAGACTACGTCCAGGTTTTAGACAGTCTGCGGGGACGTCACAGAGACTACGTCCAGGTTTTAGACAGTCTGCGGGGACGTCACGGAGACTACGTCCAGGTTTTAGACAGTCTGCGGGGACTCAGAGACTACGTCCAGGTTTTAGACAGTCTGCGGACGTCACAGAGACTACGTCCAGGTTTTAGACAGTCTGCGGGGACGTCACAGAGACTACGTCCAGGTTTTAGACAGTCTGCGGGGACGTCAGAGACTACGTCCAGGTTTTAGACAGTCTGCGGGGACGTCACGGAGACTACGTCCAGGTTTTAGACAGTCTGCGGGGACGTCACAGAGACTACGTCCAGGTTTTAGACAGTCTGCGGGGACGTCACGGAGACTACGTCCAGGTTTTAGACAGTCTGCGGGGACGTCACAGAGACTACGTCCAGGTTTTAGACAGTCTGCGGGACGTCACAGAGACTACGTCCAGGTTTTAGACAGTCTGCGGGGACGTCACAGAGACTACGTCCAGGTTTTAGACAGTCTGCGGGGACGTCACAGAGACTACGTCCAGGTTTTAGACAGTCTGCGGGGACGTCACGGAGACTACGTCCAGGT
>CM014099.1:842528-857528 GCA_004119915.2 Collichthys lucidus | reverse complement strand
ATAAGGTGAAGCCGTGGACTCCGGAGGTGCATTAACCTGCCGCGGTCGGGTAATGCATCTTTAAATGAAGTGGCCGCGATGTTCAAGCGGCCTCTTTAAAATCTAATGAATCAGAATGTGTGACGGTCCGCAGAGCGATGCTGGATGTTATGCAGATTTCCTCCGAGGTGCGTTTGTGTTCCCAAAACACTGAAGTAATTTCCGCCGCCGCCCCCTCGTGAGTCCTCAGCCTCCAAGCCCGCGATGCTCCCGACGTTCCCGTAATGAACCGGACACGTGAACAGCTGAGACGGAGACAGACACACACAGGCTGGAAGATTTAAATATTAGGGCTGTCAATCGATTTAATTATTATTATTATTATTATTTTTTTTTAATCTGTACGATTAATCGCGATTAATTACAGATTTTTTTGCGATTAATCAGTTATTTTTTTAATCGATTGGCCTCATTAATACACTTTATTCTCTTTCATTTGATACCATATATGAGACACTGATCTGTGTTAAAGTCACAGTGACCCGGCGATTAACTAATTAATTTCGTGTGGTTTGTTGTTGAGTGTTCTCACCACGTGACAGATTTTTTTTGCGATTAATTAGTTAATCGCCGGGTCACTGTGACTTTAACACAGATCAGTGTCTCATATTTGGTATCAAATGAAAGAGAATAAAGTTTATTTTTTTATTTATAGTCATTTTAATCATTTCTTGAATATCGCTGTAAACATTCATTTATTCACCTGCTGGATGAAAAAGTCTCATTTCAGCTTTGAAACAAGCCACAGACAGACAGACAGACAGACAGACAGACAGACAGACAGACAGACAGACAGACAGACAGACAGACAGACAGACAGACAGACAGGCTGCAGTCTCAGCTTCTCCGTCAGTCTGTCGCAGGTTTTGGATGGAGGAGCCGGAGAAGCTGATCTGGTCCCACAGGGCCGATCTGTCCTTTTCACCTTCGTGCATCAAAACTTTCCACCTCAGCGAGGCGACGCAAACGGAAACCAAAGGGAAGTTTGGCAGCAGCGTCTGCGTGTGGGTCTGACCTTTGTTAGAGTTGATGAGCTGATATTTCAGATCGAACCGGCCTCGAAGGAAAAGCCCAGAAAGTCTTGCAGTAAACACAAAGGTCAGAGTTTGGGTGTCAGGTCGTCTACTGAGCGCTCGCAGGGTCAGTCATGGTCTATGTTGATACCTCGTCCTGAGCGATGCCCGGTCAGGTCTAACCTGACTCCACGTGCTAACAAGCTCCTGATACAGGATGCGGTCCCACGCCGTCCTGACGGGCTTCTTCTTCTTCTTCTTCCAGCTTTACGAGTTCTGGGTTCCCAAGACAAGAGACGAGCAGCAGAACTAAAGCAGTTCTGTATTTGAGTGGATTTTGTTACTTTAGACTAAAAAACAGGTTTAACAAAGTTCAAGAGGAAACACACTCAGTTTAAATCAGTGTCACGTCTCCTGGTCGTGGATTAGATCTGTCAGAGTTGTTGGATCTGTGTCACCTCACACCAAGAAGGTTCTGGGTTCCTTCTGGGTCCATGTTCTCTCTGTGTCTACACGGGTTCTCTCCGGGTTCTCGAGCTTCCTCCCACAGTCCAAACACATGCAGGTTAATCTGTGACTCTAAATCAGGTGTGAATGGCCAGTCTCAGTGTTGGAGGCCGGTCCAGAGCGCCCACTGTCAGCTGGGACTGGATCCAACCCCCCGCGACCCTGATGAGATTAAGCGGTCATGGAAAATGAACCTGCCAACATTTAAATCTGAAAATACACGAGGCGGGAAAAACTTTGGGAAATGCAAATTAAAATGAGGAAGAAGATGAAGATGTAATAAACTGTCACATTTCTTCTACTACTACACCGTCTCCATCTGCAGCATCCCGTCCTACATGTCTGATTTGTCTCGGCGTCCTCGCAGCCTGACGACTCTGCAGATCTGGCCACGATTGTTAAATCTGAAGAAGGAACGCTCCCAAACAAAAGTGACAGCGCGCCGAGAGAGTCAGACAAACAACGTGAGACGACTGACGGCGGCGAGGACGACGTTTGTGACTGACACATGAATTTCCTCTCCGCGAGTCGGTGAGGCAGGAATCCTCCCGGGCCTCCGAGTTCTTCAAACATCCAGGACGGACGGACGGACGGGCGGCCGGACGGACGGACGGACAGACAGACAGTCTCTGTCTGTCTCGCCCAGTCCAGCTACAGAGACAGAGGGGACAGTGATTGGTTAACGGCGTGCAGGTGTGCTCCTCATCACGCCCCCTCCACAGTAACTGTGCATTATATTTTATATTAAGAGTCGTCCAGTTTAATCAACATAAATTAAGTGCTGACCATTTCAGATCGATGCATTAACTCTCTCTTTCTTCACGTCAACGTGGCAACAGTTAATTTATCTGAGCTGTTTCTCTGATGCTTTGTGTGCACACAGAGCTGCAGCTCAACATACCAACATTTATTTATTTATTTATTTATTCATTTATTTATTTATTCATTTATTTATTCATTCATTCATTCTCTTTCTGTGCGTCCTCCACGCTGCTCGTCATGTTCACGCCTCGAGTCATTCGACTAATTGTTTTGTTGTAATTAATTAATTCTGGTGCTGTTAGTTCAGAGTCTTCTAATGTCCATCACATGTCAGAGACGTGTCTCATAGATGATGTGAATTATTCGTTGTGTTTGCAAACAGCTGGATCGACACATCTGGAGCATCCAGGACATTCATCTCCGTGGAAACGAGCGAGTCGCCGCCTCATCAGCATTCAGACGGTGACACCAGGAGGACAAACCGAACCTGTGAGCAGAGCCGGATCTGCAGGATGATGGTGGACGGCACGCGGCTGCCGAGCAAAGACAAGAAGAGACGCTGCCGTCCTCTCTGAGACAAGAGACGAGAGAGCAGGGCCGTAACACCGGGGGCCTCATGTTAGAGTTAGAAAGATGTATCAATAAACTATACTTGATGATCAGTGAGATTTGCTCTCTGAATACGTCCAGATTTTAGACAGTCTGTGGGGACGTCACAGAGACTACGTCCAGGTTTTAGACAGTCTGCGGGGACGTCACGGAGACTACGTCCAGGTTTTAGACAGTCTGCGGGGACGTCACGGAGACTACGTCCAGGTTTTAGACAGTCTGCGGGGACGTCACAGAGACTACGTCCAGGTTTTAGACAGTCTGCGGGGACGTCACGGAGACTACGTCCAGGTTTTAGACAGTCTGTGGGGACGTCACAGAGACTACGTCCAGGTCGACGACCCGCAGGTGTCCTGGACAGATTCCTCAATATACAAATGTAAGTTGTATGTTTTTATATTTCGGCAGACAAATGTCGGTTGCTATGGCTCCACATGGTTACAGGAAGGGGGGGACTTTTTTCAGCGGTGGATGAATCCACATCTGCTCTCATTAATATTCATGTAAGATAATGAAGTGCGGCTCATCAATGTGTTTTATGGAGAAGAATAAGATAGGACCGGTTCACGTTTCAGTCATCAAGGTGTTGTTGATGGTTTGGTGTCGCGAGGAGAACACATGACGACACCGCGGCGGATCAATGACGATCAGGTTCTGAACAGCCGCGTCGTGTTTCTCATCGATCCAACGTGTCATGTGTGACTGAACACGGCGTTCTCTGATGAACCGTCAGGAGCCTGTTGAGTTTAACTGATCCCCACATCAGACTTATATTCAGGACACGAGGATACGACCCACACTCGAGAGATCACAGAGATCACAGAAATCACAGAGATCACAGAGGTCACAGAGATCACAGAGGAAGACGAAGAAAGATTTGACTGCAGAACCACCTGAGTCATCATCGCACATGGACCCGTCACAGAGGACAGACTGTAACGCTCAGATATTCTTTGTCCTGGAAACTGAATTCCTGACATAACTTTGGGGACACCTGCGAGTCGTCAAGGACACCTGCGGGTCGCCGAAGACACCTGCGGGTCGTCGAGGACACCTGCAAGTCGTCGAAGACACCTGCGAGTCGTCGAAGACACCTGCGAGTCGTCGAAGACACCTGCGAGTCGTCAAGGACACCTGCGGGTCGCCGAAGACACCTGCGGGTCGTCGAGGACACCTGCGAGTCGTCGAAGACACCTGCGAGTCGTCGAAGACACCTGCGAGTCGTCGAAGACACCTGCGGGTCGTCGAAGACACCTGCGAGTCGTCGAAGACACCTGCGGGTCGTCGAGGACACCTGCGAGTCGTCGAGGACACCTGCGAGTCGTCGAGGACACCTGCGAGTCGTCGAAGACACCTGCGAGTCGTCAAGGACACCTGCGAGTCGTCGAAGACACCTGCGAGTCGTCGAAGACACCTGCGGGTCGTCGAAGACACCTGCGGGTCGTCGAAGACACCTGCGAGTCGTCGAGGACACCTGCGGGTTGTCGAAGACACCTGCGAGTCGTCGAAGACACCTCCGAGTCGTCGAGGACACCTGCGGGTTGTCGAAGACACCTGCGAGTCGTCAAGGACACCTGCGGGTCATGTGACTTTAAGACATAACAGACAGTGTGAAGGACGAGCACGTCCACACAGCGCTTGTTGTCGTTGTCGTCATGGAGGTGAATGAATCTTTTTCTTGCTCGTGTGTTTGAATCTCGTCGTGGAGCCTCTCTGGGCTGCAGGCTGGTGTTCACACGTTCACAGATAAACTTTGTTCAGTCTGATGTTTGTTTGTGATCGACTGTGGGCCAACAACCCCACAACGTTTCAGCAACGCTTCAGCAACGTTTCAGCGTCTCTGATCTGTCCTCCGCCTCTTCCGTCAGGTCCGAATTCTTTATTTCCTCATCATGTCACAGTCATCACAGCTCCGAGAGACCTCCAGCTCAAACACATCGTCAGCTCACCCCAAAAACTGGATCATACCCGGCTTTGAGGATTCAAACCCTCCAAGCTTCCTGCTGCTGAGCGGCGTCGATCCTCCACCCTGTTGGTGCAGCTGGAGCACCGCACAGAAACATGTGTTAATTGGCACTGGGAGAGCTGGAGAGTTCACATGGAGCTGCTGCATCCAGAATGTCATCAAGACCTTGAAGATTACAATGGAAAATCAATTACGGTCTGTAATGCGGAGCCGCCGCCGCTCGCAGCTTTAAACTGGCTGCCGGAGCCGAGGGGCCGGCGGCTCCGCAGCTGATCGTCCCTGGCAGAGGTCAGAGCAGCTCCGAACATCTAACACCAGACAACACGACTGACTGAACCCACACAGCACCAACCGTGTCACCGACTCACAGTTTATCATGAGCTGCTGTTAGCTCAGTCTGTTAGCCAGGTGTGCGAAGCTGCTGTCGTGCCAGAACCGGAGCCGTGTGATCGGTCAGTTTGGAGCTGTTGATTGAAGCCCCCTCGCCTCACCGCCTGTCAGTGTTTATTCTGGGTTATGTAAACAGAGACTCATGAATGTGGCACATGTAATCATGTCTTATTGTTTTAACCACCTGATTATAATTCCATAAATTAAGTTTGATTAATGAGCTGCTGTTTGGCTCTTTGTTGTATTTTGTTCTATAATAATAATGATGATTATCATTGTTATAGAACGATATGAGAGTAACTGAAGCTGTGTTTGTGTTTTCTTCTTCTGCAGATGATGGAACATTAATTGAATCCATCTTAAAAACACGTCTGACTTTTAAAATGTGACATTGGAAACATCTGGATGCACAGAGCTGCTGCCAGCTGTGCGGCAGGAGTATTCAGACATGTGGGTCCGGCTCAGTCTCAGGTTGAACCTGCAGCTCTCGGAGCGGCTGCTGCAACGTTGACATCTGCTGGCTGCCGGGCTGCAGCACAGGGCGACATGACCGGTACCGAGCCAGAACCCCAGAACAGAACCAGAACAGACAGGAAGGACAGGAAGCCGGGGTCAGACTTCACATTAAGAGCGTCGCACAGTAAATACACAGAGAGATGATTCCACATGAAGCTGAACTCTGACAGATCAGTCTATATATTATTATTATTATTATTATTATTATTATTATTATTATTACTGTATGTTCTCAGTCACTCAGCGTGGAGGTGTCGTGTGAGCTGCTGTGATTAAGCTCATCACTATTCTCCATATTTGGGTCACATCCTCCCTGTGTACTCTGCTCATTTGCATAATCACAAAATAACGAATCAAAACCAGCTTTTTCAGTGTGTGTGTGTGTGTGTGTGTGTGTGTGTGTGTGTGTGTGTGTGTGTGTGTGTGTGTGTGTGTGTGTGTGGTGTGTGTGTGTGTGTGTGCCACAGCAGTGATCTGTGCTTTCTGTGCTGGGCTGATAAACACTGAGCACGGACACGCGGATAATCTGGACTATATTTAGAACAGGGTTCTTCAATCTGAGGTCTGGGGACCAGCTCGGTCCTTCAGTGGGTTCTAGAGAGTCACCACGGCAGCTCATCAGTTCATTATTTAAAACATGTTCAGGCACGGCGGCCCACAAACACAGCGTGGAGTTTAAGAAAATAAAACTGGCACTTACCTTTGTGGATCTTCATGTACAGTACGTGTGCGTATATGTGTGTGTGTATGTGTGCATGGATGGATAAATGTATATTTGGATGGATAAATGGATAAATGTATATTTGGATGGATAAATGGATAAATGTATATTTGGATGGATAAATGGATAAATGTATATTTGGATGGATAAATGTATATTTGGATGGATAAATGTATGTTTGGATGGATAAATGTATATTTGGATGGATAAATGTATGTTTGGATGGATAAATGTATGTTTGGATGGATAAATGTATGTTTGGATGGATAAATGTATGTTTGGATGGATAAATGTATATTTGGATGGATAAATGTATATTTGGATGGATAAATGTATGTTTGGATGGATAAATGTATGTTTGGATGGATAAATGTATGTTTGGATGGATAAATGTATGTTTGGATGGATAAATGTATGTTTGGATGGATAAATGTATGTTTGGATGGATAAATGTATATTTGGATAGATAAATGTATGTTTGGATGGATAAATGTATGTTTGGATGGATAAATGTATATTTGGATGGAGAAATGTATATTTGGATGGATAAATGTATATTTGGATGGAGAAATGTATATTTGGATAAATGTATATTTGGATGGATAAATGTATGTTTGGATGGATAAATGTATGTTTGGATGGATAAATGTATGTTTGGATGGATAAATGTATATTTGGATAGATAAATGTATGTTTGGATGGATAAATGTATGTTTGGATGGATAAATGTATGTTTGGATGGATAAATGTATATTGGATGGATAAATGTATATTTGGATGGAGAAATGTATATTTGGATAAATGTATATTTGGATGGATAAATGTATGTTTGGATGGATAAATGTATATTTGGATGGATAAATGTATATTTGGATGGATAAATGTATGTTTGGATGGATAAATGTATGTTTGGATGGATAATGTATATTTGGATGGATAAATTATTTGGATGGATAAATGTATGTTTGGATGGATAAATGTATGTTTGGATGGATAAAGTATTGGATGGATAAATGTATGTTTGGATGGATAAATGTATGTTTGGATGGATAAATGTATATTTGGATGGATAAATGTATGTTTGGATGGATAAATGTATATTTGGATGGATAAATGTATGTTTGGATGGATAAATGTATGTTTGGATGGATAAATGTATGTTTGGATGGATAAATGTATATTTGGATGGGAGAAATGTATATTTGGATAAATGTATATTTGGATGGATAAATGTATGTTTGGATGGATAAATGTATATTTGGATGGATAAATGTATGTTTGGATGGATAAATGTATGTTTGGATGGATAAATGTATGTTTGGATGGATAAATGTATGTTTGGATGGATAAATGTATGTTTGGATGGATAAATGTATATTTGGATGGAGAAATGTATATTTGGATAAATGTATATTTGGATGGATAAATGTATGTTTGGATGGATAAATGTATATTTGGATGGATAAAGGTATATTTGGATGGATAAATGTATATTTGGATAGATAAATGTATATTTGGATGGATAAATGTATATTTGGATGGATAAATGTATATTTGGATGGATAAATGTATATTTGGATGGATAAATGTATATTTGGATGGATAAGTGTATATTTGGATGGATAAATGTATATTTGGATAAATGTATATTTGGATGGATAAATATATTTGGATGGATAAATGTATATTTGGATAAATGTATATTTGGATGGATAAATGTATATTTGGATGGATAAGTGTATATTTGGATGGATAAGTGTATATTTGGATGGATAAATGTATATTTGGATGGATAAATGTATATTTGGATGGATAAGTGTATATTGGATGGATAAATGTATATTTGGATAAATGTATATTGGATGGATAAATATTTGGATGGATAAATGTATATTGGATGGATAAATGTATATTTGGATGGATAAATGTATGTTTGGATGGATAAATGTATATTTGGATGGATAAGTGTATATTTGGATGGATAAGTGTATGTTTGGATGGATAAATGTATATTTGGATGGATAAATGTATATTTGTATGGATAAATGTATATTTGTATGGATAAATGTATATTTGTATGGATAAATGTATATTTGTATGGATAAATGTATATTTGGATGGATAAATGTATATTTGGATGGATACATGTATATTTGGATGGATACATGTCTATTTGGATGGATAAATGTATATTTGGATGGATAAATGTATATTTGGATGGATAAATGTATGTTTGGATGGATAAATGTATATTTGGATGGATAAGTGTATGTTTGGATGGATAAATGTATATTTGGATGGATAAATGTATATTTGGATGGATAAATGTATATTTGGATGGATAAATGTATGTTTGGATGGATAAATGTATATTTGGATGGATAAATGTATATTTGGATGGATAAATGTATATTTGGATGGATAAATGTATGTTTGGATGGATAAATGTATATTTGGATGGATAAGTGTATATTTGGATGGATAAATGTATGTTTGGATGGATAAGTGTATATTTGGATGGATAAATGTATATTTGGATGGATAAATGTATGTTTGGATGGATAAATGTATATTTGGATGGATAAATGTATATTTGGATGGATAAATGTATATTTGGATGGATAAATGTATGTTTGGATGGATAAATGTATATTTGGATGGATAAATGTATATTTGGATGGATAAGTGTATGTTTGGATGGATAAATGTATATTTGGATGGATAAATGTATATTTGGATGGATAAATGTATATTTGGATGGATAAATGTATGTTTGGATGGATAAATGTATATTTGGATGGATAAGTGTATATTTGGATGGATTAATGTATATTTGGATGGATAAATGTATATTTGGATGGATAAATGTATATTTGGATAGATAAATGTATGTTTGGATGGATAAGTGTATGTTTGGATGGATAAATGTATATTTGGATGGATAAATGTATATTTGGATGGATAAGTGTATATTTGGATGGATAAATGTATATTTGGATGGATAAATGTATATTTGGATGGATAAGTGTATGTTTGGATGGATAAATGTATATTTGGATGGATAAATGTATATTTGGATGGATAAGTGTATATTTGGATGGATAAATGTATATTTGGATGGATAAATGTATATTGGATGGATAAATGTATATTGGATGGATAAATGTATATTTGGATGGATAAATGTATATTTGGATGGATAAATGTATATTTGGATGGATAAATGTATATTTGGATGGATAAATGTATATTTGGATGGATAAATGTATATTTGGATGGATAAGTGTATATTTGGATGGATAAGTGTATTTGGATGGATAAATGTATATTTGGATGGATAAATGTATATTTGGATGGATAAATGTATATTTGGATGGATAAATGTATATTTGGATGGATAAATGTATATTTGGATGGATAAGTGTATATTTGGATGGATAAATGTATATTTGGATGGATAAATGTATTTGGATGGAAGTGTATATTTGGATGGATAAATGTATATTTGGATGGATAAATGTATATTTGGATGGATAAATGTATATTTGGATGGATAAGTGTATATTTGGATGGATAAATGTATATTTGGATGGATAAATGTATATTTGGATGGATAAATGTATATTTGGATGGATAAATGTATATTTGGATGGATAAATGTATATTTGGATAAATGTATATTTGGATGGATAAATGTATATTTGGATGGATAAATGTATATTTGTATATATCACAGCGGCCCACCAACGCAGCACAGACAGAACCAGTTCTTAGATCATTATTGTTCCATCAGGCACGGCGGCCCACCAACACATACATAACATAGACACTCATTTCTATGTTAAGTTACAATGTGACCAGCAGTAACACATGGACAGCACAGCGTATTAATAAAGCAGCTGCAGATGGACTCACTGTTCGGATCTTCTTCTGGACCGATGAACAGGTCCAACGTGGATTTTGTTTTAAACTTTGGTTCCTTCACACACTGGAGGAGAATCTTTCCTCTGCTGCAGAGTCAGCGTGTCTCCATGTTTGCACAACGTTTGTATAGATAAATAGTTTGAAACTACAATTAAATAATTAAAGAAGAGTTTAAAAAAGAATTAAATAATTACAGACTCCATGAAATGGCAACTTTGTTTTCCCTCCAAAAGTTACTTCCTGGAAAAGACTCTATTGGTTGAATGCTGCACAAGTGGGTGGAACAAAAACATCCAGCCAATTAAATCATCACAAACATTTTCACCAACATCCCATGGCACCCATTGGTTTACACATTTACATCCTGTTTCAACAGGAAATACATCACATTAAGTTAAAGTTTTTTCTTCAAAATAAAAGCAGAGAAAATCACAACTGGAGAAGTCAGAAGTGAAGAAGGTGTCACAGTTTAACGACATGAAGCCGAGCTGGTAACAAAGCAGCCAGGTTACAGCAGCTACACAGCCTGCTACCAGGAAGTCAAGGAAGGCTTTTATTTTGGTAGGTTTTGTGTTGGTTTAAGTTTAATTTAAGCAATATTAGAATATTGTATATTCACAATACAGTATAAAAGTAATATTGCAATTATATAAAATAAAAAACAGTCAGTCAGGACAGGAGGCTCCAGCTCCAGCACGTAGCCGGAGCGTTCGTAATGACGTAGCAGCGAGACGCTTCCTCGTCCTGTCCAAACTTTCTTCAGTTTCCCAAACAAACATAAAAACACAGACAGGAAGAGGAATCAGACATTTCCGTTTCATTGCACAGCGAGGACAGAAATCCTCTGAGGTCTGATGTGAATGTTTCACTCTTATGATTCTTATTTATTCTCTTTCACTGAAACATGAAGAAACCACAGAATCATAAAAAAGACAAATAACAACAAATAACTCATGAATCATTTCAAACACTCTCTCTGCTTCTTCATTCTTCTCTTGGTTTTATGTAAACGTAATATTTTATTTATTTATTTGAAGAGAGACGAGGTGGACTCAAGCGGTCGCTCCAAACTCAACATATTTGTATTATTTATTCAAAGTTTTCAACAATAAGAAAACCTCAATATTAACAGCAGCTCGTACTGTGGCCTCCTCTGGGCTTTGTTTCAGAGGGTGACCCGGTCCAGTCTGTGGGCCCGGTGTGGAGCCCTGAGGAACTAAAACACGAGACATCAGGATAATAAGACGAGTCGTCTTCAGATAATAAAGAACAAACCCTCCGAGATCACACTGTTCCTTCATGAACCTCCTGGACGTAGTCTCTGTGACGTCCCCACAGACTGTCTAAAACCTGGACGTAGTCTCCGTGACGTCCCCGCAGACTGTCTAAAACCTGGACGTAGTCTCCGTGACGTCCCCGCAGACTGTCTAAAACCTGGACGTAGTCTCCGTGACGTCCCCGCAGACTGTCTAAAACCTGGACGTAGTCTCCGTGACGTCCCCGCAGACTGTCTAAAACCTGGACGTAGTCTCCGAGACGTCCCCGCAGACTGTCTAAAACCTGGACGTAGTCTCTGTGACGTCCCCGCAGACTGTCTAAAACCTGGACGTAGTCTCTGTGACGTCCCCGCAGACTGTCTAAAACCTGGACGTAGTCTCCGAGACGTCCCCGCAGACTGTCTAAAACCTGGACGTAGTCTCCGTGACGTCCCCGCAGACTGTCTAAAACCTGGACGTAGTCTCCGTGACGTCCCCGCAGACTGTCTAAAACCTGGACGTAGTCTCCGTGACGTCCCCGCAGACTGTCTAAAACCTGGACGTAGTCTCCGTGACGTCCCCGCAGACTGTCTAAAACCTGGACGTAGTCTCCGAGACGTCCCCGCAGACTGTCTAAAACCTGGACGTAGTCTCTGTGACGTCCCCGCAGACTGTCTAAAACCTGGACGTAGTCTCTGTGACGTCCCCGCAGACTGTCTAAAACCTGGACGTAGTCTCCGAGACGTCCCCGCAGACTGTCTAAAACCTGGACGTAGTCTCCGTGACGTCCCCGCAGACTGTCTAAAACCTGGACGTAGTCTCAGTGACGTCCCCGCAGACTGTCTAAAACCTGGACATAGTCTCTGTGACGTCCCCGCAGACTGTCTAAAACCTGGACATAGTCTCTGTGACGTCCCCGCAGACTGTCTAAAACCTGGACGTAGTCTCCGAGACGTCCCCGCAGACTGTCTAAAACCTGGACGTAGTCTCTGTGACGTCCCCACAGACTGTCTAAAACCTGGACGTAGTCTCTGAGACGTCCCCTCAGACTGTCTAAAACCTGGACGTAGTCTCTGAGACGTCCCCTCAGACTGTCTAAAACCTGGACGTAGTCTCTGTGACGTCCCCGCAGACTGTCTAAAACCTGGACGTAGTCTCTGTGACGTCCCCGCAGACTGTCTAAAACCTGGACGTAGTCTCCGTGACGTCCCCGCAGACTGTCTAAAACCTGGACGTAGTCTCCATGACGTCCCCGCAGACTGTCTAAAACCTGGACGTAGTCTCCGTGACGTCCCCACAGACTGTCTAAAACCTGGACGTAGTCTCTGCTGCTCTGGTTCTGGTTCTGGTTCTGGTTCTGGTTCTGGTTCTGCCTGATCTGGTAGCTGGAAAACTTGATGATGTTTAAATGATATTTTATTTGACTTGTGATCAGCGGCTGCAGTGCCTGGAGGCTCCAGCAGACGTCAGGATTTCACTTCTGATGACAGGAAACACTTTTTATTTTTAGATTTGATTCTTCTGAATCTTAGTTTCCTGAAATCTGATCTGGAATCTGTTCGTCCTGAAGGACAGTGAAGGTTAGAACAGAAACAGACGAGATGATAAAACAGCTGTGACCATCATGCTCTCTGATCTGAACACAAACATCAATCTCAAATGTTGCATAGAAAGTCCACCTTAAAGTCCACCTTAAATCCACCTTAAAGTCCACCTTAAAGTCCACCTTAAAGTCCACCTTAAATCCAGCGTGAAGCTTCACCCTGCTAACTGTCTGTCTGTCTGTCTGTCTGTCTGTCTGTCTGTCTGTCTCTTCTTGAACTCTTCACTGTGTCTGTCAGCTGAGACGAGGTCTGAAAGACAAAACCTGGACGGACACAAAGAACAACAAAAGTGATTCACACAAGGTTCAGATCATTTCCTGCAGTACAAGTACTAATACTGCAGTACTAATACTGCAGTACAGGTACTAATACTGCACCGTAAAATACTGCAAATGTTCATTCAGTTCAACTACACTGTGAAAATATAAATACAGAAATAAACCAAAAAAAAACATGAAAATAAATTAAAATATCATAATTCAGTTACTGATGTGTAGTTTAATGATTTATTATTTGCTGTTTATATTTCATATGAACAGTCTGACTCAGTAAAAATACTGGAACTTTATTTTGGTGTTTTTGTGAAAAGCCTCCGTACAGAGGTCAGACTGATCACGTGACTCAGTTTGTGCGGTTCGTGCTTTTATTTTTTTAATTAGCTCATTTTGCCGCCCTGAGCCTCCTTACAGGAGTCTGGACTGAGCATGCGCAGTGGCCCTGTGGTGGAGGAAGTTTGTCTCCTTGTTACCTGTTTGCTTTTTGAACGTTTGGACTCAGGTGAGTGTTTACCTGCTTCACGTGTCTGTAATGCGCCTGTGTGAACTTTAATGAACGTGTCTGATGATGAAGCGATGAGTGTTGAACCCGCTCGGTTCGGTTCGGTTCGGTTCGGCTCGGTTCGGAAACAAACTTTTATTGGTCGGTGAAGCTGCTCAGGTGTTCTTACCTGCGAGCTAACAGGCTAACAGGCTAGCTGTCACTGCTGCGTCACTCAGACTAACTCATTAATATTCAAATTAATTAATCAGCTGACTTTGATTATTACCTGCGTCACTACTCAGAGTACAAATACTCTATTACAAGTCACAGTAACATTTCAGATTCATGTATTTAATATTTAACCGATGCGTTCAGGTGCTCGTCACAACAAGAGTATAATATATTACTTACAACCTGCTGTCTGACTGTGTTTTACTGTTGACATGCTGCTGTTATATATCTGTATAACATATATATACACACATATATACATATATATATATATATATATATATATATATATATATATATATATATATATATATATATATGTATATATATATATATATATATATATATGTTTACAGATATCTCTATATATATATATATATATATCTATATATATATATATATATCTATATATATATGTTATATATCTGTATAACATATAACACAAGAAACAGGAGCTGCTGTCAGATTTGTTCACGTCTGATTGGTTCAGATTTAAATAGTTCATTGATCTTTAGAAGAAGTTTGACTGATCTGATCTGGATCCTGTTTAAATGTAATCTATTACTTTCTCCTGCGTCAGCGTCTCCTTGGTTACTGATTTGAGATGACTTCAGCTTCAGATCTGGATCAGCTGGCAGAGATCGGTGAGTTCAGAACACTAAATGAAATCACATGTTTGTCAGCTACAAGTTTTATTTTGAAG
>CM014099.1:777528-837528 GCA_004119915.2 Collichthys lucidus | reverse complement strand
TCCTCATCGAACATTTCCACATCGTGTTCGGATCCCGCTGCCCACCTGCTCAGGTACTGCCCTGAATGCTCAGGTGCTGCCCTGAACCTGCTCAGGTGCTGCCCTGAACCTGCTCAGGTGACGCCCTGAACCTGCTCAGGTACTGCCCTGAACCTGCTCAGGTACTGCCCTGAACCTGCTCAGGTGCTGCCCTGAACCTGCTCAGGTGCTGCCCTGAACCTGCTCAGGTACTGCCCTGAACCTGCTCAGGTGACGCCCTGAACCTGCTCAGGTGCTGCCCTGAACCTGCTCAGGTGCTGCCCTGAACCTGCTCAGGTACTGCCCTGAACCTGCTCAGGTGACGCCCTGAACCTGCTCAGGTGACGCCCTGAACCTGCTCAGGTACTGCCCTGAACCTGCTCAGGTGACGCCCTGAACCTGCTCAGGTGACGCCCTGAACCTGCTCAGGTGCTGCCCTGAACCTGCTCAGGTGCTGCCCTGAACCTGCTCAGGTGACGCCCTGAACCTGCTCAGGTGACGCCCTGAACCTGCTCAGGTGCTGCCCTGAACCTGCTCAGGTACTGCCCTGAACCTGCTCAGGTACTGCCCTGAACCTGCTCAGGTGACGCCCTGAACCTGCTCAGGTGACGCCCTGAACCTGCTCAGGTGACGCCCTGAACCTGCACCTCAGCACTCAGCACCTGGTCCACTTGGTCTCATCCTCTGGGACTGAACCGTCCTGTTGCTGAACTTTTTTTTAACTTTGACGAAAGTGTGACGCTCTCCAGAGGATGAGCCGTCACTCTGTCGACTCTGTCTGAGACTCTGAGCTTTTGCTTCAGCGCCACCTTCAGGACAGAATGTGAGCTGCGCACACAGGAAACAGTATTATCAGCTGATTACTACACGAATATTTAATAAATGAGAAGTATGATGTCGCTTAAAGCAGAGCAGTTAATCTAACAAACTGTAACTGTTTGAATAATTAATTACTGATCAACATCAACACGGCTCACAAACGTTTGTTAAAGGTTCCACCTGAGGAGTACGAATGTTTTTTATATTTTTTGTTCTGTGATAAATTAAAAACTTTTCAGATGGATTAAAGTGGAAACATGTTTTCATGTCTGACGTTCAGGCTGCATTAATATTCAGATCATCTTTATACTGAATGTTTGAACGCTGCTTTATATAAATATTATGTAAGAGCTGCTTCCTCTCAGTCATTCAGATTTTCATTATTATCCTGAAACCTGTTACAAACATTTGTTACTCTAATTTACTTTTTAATTACGAGTGTAATTAAAGTATAAATGATATTTGAGTTTTTCAGCTGGAAATAAAAGTTCAGACGCGTGAATCAAAGTTTTTGTTCTTGAGTTTTGTTTATTAATGATTCCATTTTTCGTAAGAACTTGGTACAAAAAAGTGAGACTACTCTTGAATCATTTACCAACTTCCATCGATCAACTTTTTTAATGCATCATAAAGAAGAAAAAACTACATTGGCATATTTAAGACAAACACTTTCCTATACACACTATCCACTGGACAGTCCCCTTATGACAAAGAAAAACTTCTACTTCAACAGCCAACACACATTTTCGTTTCCATCTAAACGCGTCGTCGCCTCCTCGTGGCAAAAGAAAACATCGAACGTTGCAAGCTAGAAGTCAGAATGCAGAACTGGCAAACAATAAAAATCCAATGTTCTGTTTCTTTTTTTGCTCCTTGATAAAAGAATATAAAAATGTTTGAACTTCTTTTCTTATTTGTTCAAATGTTGTGTCGTGTATTAAAATAGATCTGTTTAAGCACTGCACAGTTTCTCCCGGAGAAGATTTCTACAAACGGATGAAGACGTTCGGGGGTGGAGGGGTGCGTTTGTTTGTTTTTTTCAGGGGGGCGGGGTTAGGCAGGGTCGACGCGGCGCTGATATGGTTTCCATCTGTTTCCTGTTTCCTGTCCACCTGCAGGCTCAGGTGAGGACTCGATATGCGTCACATGGTTCACTCTGT
Source organism: Collichthys lucidus (assembly GCA_004119915.2). Taxonomy (NCBI): domain Eukaryota; kingdom Metazoa; phylum Chordata; class Actinopteri; family Sciaenidae; genus Collichthys; species Collichthys lucidus. Next base: position 835,531 of record CM014099.1, on the reverse strand, counting down.
ACACGCTGATCATGGTTTTATTCGTTTTATCAAGTTAGGTTCAACGTTCGGATGTTGCATATCTGCTGCTCAGAGCCTGGACGCGCTCTGCTGCTCGTGAAGGTCGACTGTGCTCAGGTCACATGATTCACCTGGATAATGTTGATATGAACGGCTACATCAGGACGGACGGCTGAGCCTCCGTCACGTTTCTGTGGAAGGTTATCGTAGAAAACTGCAAAGACTCCAACAGGCTGCTCCACCTCTGACTGACTGCAGCCAGGCGGGTCGTCATGGAAACCGGTGGGTCGTCATGAACACCTGTGGGTCGTCATGAACACCTGTGGGTCGTCATGGACACCTGTGGGTCGTTAAGGACACCTATGGGTCGTCATGGAAACCTATGGGTCGTTATGGACGCCTGTGGGTCGTCAAAGACGCCTGTGGGTCGTCATGGACACCTGTGGGTCGTTAAAGACGCCTGTGGGTCGTTAAAGACGCCTGTGGGTCGTCATGGAAACCTGTGGGTCGTCATGGACACCTGTGGGTCGTTAAAGACGCCTGTGGGTCGTTAAAGACGCCTGTGGGTCGTCATGGAAACCTGTGGGTCGTCATGGAAACCTGTGGGTCGTTAAAGACGCCTGTGGGTTGTCATGGAAACCTGTGGGTCGTTGAGGTGAGTCCAGTTGAACAGAGACTTGGACCTGATGAGTTGCTCTTCATCTGTCTGTGTGTGAAGTGGAATAAAATGGAAACAGTCTGTTAGGTGAATGTTTGGAGGAGGCAGTGACGCAGTCAGATCATGATGCATCTCATTAAATCTCCTGTTCTCTGTTTGTTAATTGAATCACTGGAGATAAATGGAATGAAGGAGTGAGCGACCTCAGACAGCAGCCAGACTCTGTGCTCGGACTAAACGTGTAGATTCAAACAACGTGACTGAACGCGGCGTGAAAACTGTCACAGACGCTCTGTGAATATTTCCTGGTGAGTTTCTGATTTCGAGGACAAACTGGATTGTTCTCGTTGGTCTGGATCAAAGGTTCAGCCCGACTCGAGGCCTCGAGCTGCTTCAGAGTCTAAACGCCGTGAACGTGACGGTTCTCGGCATCGTGCGATGGACGTGTCAGTCGTGTTTCAGAGACGCGGCGTGGTTAAACAGTTTGATGTCGTATTGCTCGTCTGTCTTTCATCAAACATGCGCCGATAGATCAGTTTGAGTTTGTGCCGTACGATGATGAGGATCCAAACAGGCGACCTGGATATGACTCAAAGAAAACAAAAACACTCTTCAGCTCGACTTCGTTCTTCTTTTTCTTTTGATAAAGTTTTTTTTCTCTGGATTCTTTATTTGTTCATGTTTGTGCATTAACTCGTCTGTGTCAGGACACAACGAGAAACTCAAATAAAAAATGGACTAAATCTATTTAACACTTAAACTGAACCTTTCTGGACCAGCAGGAAGACTAGTGAGACAAGTGGGCCGAGCTGGACCAGACGGCGCCGTGACCGTCCGGGTCCACCGACAGTCAAAGTGTTGTTGCAGTTTGACGGAGCGGTCCCGGTTCTGATTGACTGGTGTCTATAAAATGACGCAACAAAGACGAAAACCCTGGTTTGAAAGGATTTGGACTTGAGGCAGTGTTCATCTGTCAGACTAACAGGCTCGTCACTGTGAAAACGCTCAGAAAACGTTCAGAAAACGTTCAGAAAACACGAGTAAAAAAAAAGCTCCAAAGCGAAAAATATAAAAGAGGCAGGAAAACAAAACGTTAGACGTCATGGAACGATGAGCCAGTACAAAAACAAAGAAAAGTTTTTGGCATATTTTCTATACTGGTTAAAGGGGAGTGAATGGACCAATCACAGCGCGTTTCCTGTCCGACAGACCGACGCTCACGGCGTCTCTGACAGAACCGACAGTCTTCAGGTGTCATGGTCCAACAGGAAACAGCTGACGTGTGAGTGAGTAAAGTCTGAACCAACAACAAACCTGCGATGAAGAGGATGAAGATAATAATACGACATATGTACAGTGATCCGTGAACACTTCATCCATCGACAGGCATCAGCATGAAAATACTAAAATCTCCTAGAAATGCTAATTTCTGTAGTTTTTATCTTAAATACTTTTTTCTTTGACTTTACTCTATTAATACTGAAAAACAGTTCCTCTGTTTGTTTGAAGGCTCGTATGCGTTCACATACACGATGAGACGTTTCCTGAATTCTTATGGCAAACATTGTTCGTAGGAGAATGAACAAACATCTATCGATATATCGCTGTACAGTCCGTCACGTCCACGTCTGCTTCTTCACTACGTCTAACTCTACGTTCTCTCTCGCTCTAGCAGAACAATAATCCCACCTGTGTTTAAAAAAGGGAAATATGTTTTTGGAGCGTCGAGCTGCGTCGAGCTGCGTCGAGCTGCGTCGAGCTGCGGCGGCTCGGCGTCTGACTCTCCGTCATAAATACATTAAGGCCAAGAACGTTAATAATAAATAGAAAAGAACTTAAAAAAAGAAATCTCGTAAGCACTGGAGGTGTTTCAAAAATACTCGAGTGGACGGTCGACGCCGTGGTTAATTACTCAGACAAAACAAATCAGCATGGAGGGGGCGGGGCTAGATGTTGGCGTCGTCCTGGCTGTGGGCGTGGCTCTTCTGCAGGGGCGTGGCCGAGGGGCCCGGGGTGGTGGCGGTGGTGTTGGGGGTGGCGGCAGCGGCGGCGGTGCTGGTGGGTTTGATCCAGGACTGGGAGAGCAGGGAGGCGGCGATGGTGGCGGTGGTCGTCATGGTGACCTGGATGAGCTGGTCGCGTTGGATCAGCCTGATGAGCGCTTTGAGGCGCTCGAGCGACGCCTGCGTGTCTCTCTGCTGCCCCAGCAGACGCTCCCTCAGGTCCATGCATTGCTGCACACACAGGAAACAGTCAGTCAACTTCCTGTCTGGAGCTCGGCCAATCAGATGGAGTTATTGTATGACCAGCTCATGGAGCTCTGCCGGCCCCTGTGTGGGCCCCGCCCCTCAGGTTGGGCCTCCTTACCTTCAGCGTGTCGCTCAGCTTCTCGTCTTGTTCCTCCAGGTGAGCACACTCGCTCTTCAGCTCGCTGCTTCGTCTCAGCAGGCGCCGCTTCTCCTCCTGCCGCACTGCACACACACACACACACACACACACACACACACACACACACACACACACACACACACACACACACACACACACACACACACACACACACACACACACACACACACACAGTCATTACACGTATGAACAGCGTGATCACACACACACACAAACACACAGACACACACACACACAGACACACACACACAGACATTACACGTATGAACAGCGTGTACACACACACGCAGACACGCACGGACACACACACACAGACACACACACAGACAGACACACACACACACACACACACACACAGTCATTACACGTATGAACAGCGTGATCACACACACACACACACACACACAGTCATTACACGTATGAACAGCGTGATCACACACACACACACACACACACACAGTCATTACACGTATGAACAGCGTGATCACACACACACACACACACACGCACACACACCCTTCTTACCCGTCTTGTGTGTGACGTACGACTGCACAAAGTTCTGCGGCCACGACATGTTTTCTTTGTTCAGAACCTGCAGAGCAGAGCAGAGTGTTACTGGACCAGAACCAGAACCAGAACCAGAGCTCAGCTGAGCCGCTTCAGTCTGGACCCGTCCATGTTCTGGTACCTTCTTCTGGCACTTGGGGCAGTACCAGGGTCCTCTGGGCGGAGTCTTGAGGGGCGGGTGGAGGCAGTTGGGGTGGAAGGCTCGGGGGCAGTTGTGGCAGGGCTGCAGCTCGCCGTCCTCTTTACAGACGGAGCAGAGCTCGTCATGCTCCACGTCGTCCTGACAACACACACACGTTAGTGACATCATCATGTCATGTGACCGCACACACTACAGAGGCGTGACATCATCAGTCATGTGACCGCACACACTACAGAGGCGTGACATCATCAGTCATGTGACCTACCTTCCAGCAGAAATCCTCAGAGTCTAGCATGTGAATGGAAGCAGACCAGAGGTTAGTGCACGCACACACACACACACACACACACACACACACACACACACACACACGCAAAGCAGTTAGCATGTTGTTAGCTTAGCTTAGCATAAAGACTGGGAGCAAAGGGAAACTGTTAGCACAGACGTGATGTGCGAGCTGATTGGTCGTTACCTCGTGCTGACAGGAAGAGCGAGCTGTTCAGGTAATGTGACGCCAGGCGCTTACGCTGTAACACAAACAGGAAGTGATGTCATCGGGTTCACACCTCCACCTTCATCGTTTGTTGTTGTTGTTTGTTTTTTTCTCACCTCGGGCTCGAACATGCCGCTGTAGGCGGGGTTAGCCGTGCTCCGCCTCTTCCTCTCCTGACGCTTCGTCTGGATTTCTGCTCACGACACGAGAAGACAAACCGTCACTGTCATGACATCACTTCCTGTCTGTAGCAGCGCGAGGAGGACAGGAAGTGACGACTCACCTTCCAGGTGTTCTGTGGTGACGAGGCCCAGGGCGACCATGAAGGCGATTTTCTGGCGGAGAGAGAGACGAGACGTTAACGCTAACGAGCTTCACAAGGCCAGGGGAAACTTTCCTGAAACTTTCCATTCTAGAAAAAAACGCTAAATGAATAAAAAACGTGAATGCTCGTTAACGTCTGCGGAAAGTTTGATGAAACATTAAATCAAACTTTGTTTTTGTTTAAAAATGTATTTTTAATTTTCTTCAGTCACTTCCTGTTTCCTGTTCATATAAATAAAGTTTGGAAAAATAAACCCAGAGAACAAATATTGAAATATTTGTTCAGTGACTGAGAGTCGAAGTGAAAGAATGATGGAAAGTTTCAGTCAGAACTTTGAAAGTTTCAGTCTCTGTGTCGTTTATGAATCGTGGAAAATGTTTCAAAGTTTTAAAACGCGTCTTGTCGTGGTTCATAATAAAAACATTTGAATGTTCCTTCCTGTGCTCTGATTGGTTCATGTATGACCAGCTGTTTGATGATGTCAGCTGTCCTCACCTCGGGGTCCTCGTCTTTCTTGGACGCTGGCTGGACTTCCTGTGACGGGGCGTCGGCCGGGGAGCCGTCGGTGCTGCTCGGCGCCTGAGGCTGGATGATGATCACCTGGAGACAGACAGGAAGCAGAGGTCAGGACAAACAGGAGACGCTCGTCCTCAGACGTGTCTCTGCTTTTCAGACACCAGCCTTGTTCTCGGCGCTGAGGACCAGTGGCTGCACCTTGACGGCCTCGCTGACGGTAGACACCCCGTTGCCGGTGGCGGGGGAGGCTGCGATGATGGCGTACGCTACGCCAGGACCCGCAGAGGCGTGCTGGGCGGGGCCGCCGGAGTCGGGGCCCCCTGACTGGCCGTGTGGCGGGGCCGGCGGCGGCGAGGTGTCGCTCTGTCCGTTGGGCTGGTGGTCGGGACTGAAGGTGCTGTTGGCGGTGGGCAGGGTCGGGCCCTGGCTCTTAGGACTGACCACGGCCGTCGCCCTCTGCAGGCTGAGCGGCTGCAGCTCCTGACACGGACTGTGGGGGAGGCTGTCGGGGATCTGGGTCTTTGGCCTGACCTGAAGGGGGCGACAAGAAGACCGGATCAGACCAGAACTCGCTTCAACGTCAGGAACAAACACAGAGTCCAAATCTGACACGCTGTCGTCCAATCAGAGGACAGGAGTCAGTGTCTATGAGGCGGTGTGTGCTGCCCCCTGCTGGGCGTCTGCACACACTGACTCTGAATGGACTCTTCATTCTGATTGGTTCAGAAGCAGGAAGTCTGACCTGAGGTAGCACTGTGGCTGCTTGTCCTGCCAGCCGGTGCAGCGAGCTGACTTGAGGCACCTTGATGGGCACAGCAGTGAGAGTTCCCAGCATCTGAAAGACACACGAACGCAACACGTCAGACCAGGAAACATTCACGCTGCGTTCAGGCGCACACAGTCTGTAGGACACTCTGACGTCTGATCAAACATCTGATGTTAACGAGCGAAGACGAGAAACATGAAGCTTTAGACAGCCGACACACACTCAGTGTTTCACTAGTGAGCTTCAAACAGCCGACACACACTCAGTGTTTCACTAGTGAGCTTCAGACAGCCGACACACACTCAGTGTTTCACTAGTGAGCTTCAAACAGCCGACACACACTCAGTGTTTCACTAGTGAACTTCAGACAGCCGACACACACTCAGTGTTTCACTAGTGAGCTTCAGACAGCCGACACACACTCAGTGTTTCACTAGTGAGCTTCAGACAGCCGACACACACTCAGTGTTTCACTAGTGAGCTTCAAACAGCCGACACACACTCAGTGTTTCACTAGTGAGCTTCAGACAGCCGACACACACTCAGTGTTTCACTAGTGAGCTTCAGACAGCCGACACACACTCAGTGTTTCACTAGTGAGCTTCAGACAGCCGACACACACTCAGTGTTTCACTAGTGAGCTTCAAACAGCCGACACACACTCAGTGTTTCACCAGTGAGCTTCAAACAGCCGACACACACTCAGTGTTTCACTAGTGAGCTTCAGACAGCCGACACACACTCAGTGTTTCACTAGTGAGCTTCAGACAGCCGACACACACTCAGTGTTTCACTAGTGAGCTTCAGACAGCCGACACACACTCAGTGTTTCACTAGTGAGCTTCAGACAGCCGACACACACTCAGTGTTTCACTAGTGAGCTTCAGACAGCCGACACACACTCAGTGTTTCACTAGTGAGCTTCAGACAGCCGACACACACTCAGTGTTTCACTAGTGAGCTTCAAACAGCCGACACACACTCAGTGTTTCACTAGTGAGCTTCAAACAGCCGACACACACTCAGTGTTTCACTAGTGAGCTTCAGACAGCCGACACACACTCAGTGTTTCACTAGTGAGCTTCAAACAGCCGACACACACTCAGTGTTTCACTAGTGAGCTTCAGACAGCCGACACACACTCAGTGTTTCACTAGTGAGCTTCAGACAGCCGACACACACTCAGTGTTTCACTAGTGAGCTTCAAACAGCCGACACACACTCAGTGTTTCACTAGTGAGCTTCAGACAGCCGACACACACTCAGTGTTTCACTAGTGAGCTTCAAACAGCCGACACACACTCAGTGTTTCACTAGTGAGCTTCAGACAGCCGACACACACTCAGTGTTTCACTAGTGAACTTTAAACAGCCGACACACACTCAGTGTTTCACTAGTGAGCTTCAGACAGCCGACACAAACTCAGTGTTTCACTAGTGAGCTTCAGACAGCCGACACACACTCAGTGTTTCACTAGTGAGCTTCAGACAGCCGACACACACTCAGTGTTTCACTAGTGAGCTTCAAACAGCCGACACACACTCAGTGTTTCACTAGTGAGCTTCAGACAGCCGACACACACTCAGTGTTTCACTAGTGAGCTTCAGACAGCCGACACACACTCAGTGTTTCACTAGTGAGCTTCAGACAGCCGACACAAACTCAGTGTTTCACTAGTGAGCTTCAGACAGCCGACACACACTCAGTGTTTCACTAGTGAGCTTCAGACAGCCGACACACACTCAGTGTTTCACTAGTGAGCTTCAAACAGCCGACACACACTCAGTGTTTCACTAGTGAGCTTCAAACAGCCGACACACACTCAGTGTTTCACTAGTGAGCTTCAGACAGCCGACACACACTCAGTGTTTCACTAGTGAGCTTCAAACAGCCGACACACACTCAGTGTTTCACTAGTGAGCTTCAGACAGCCGACACACACTCAGTGTTTCACTAGTGAGCTTCAGACAGCCGACACACACTCAGTGTTTCACTAGTGAGCTTCAGACAGCCGACACACACTCAGTGTTTCACTAGTGAGCTTCAGACAGCCGACACACACTCAGTGTTTCACTAGTGAGCTTCAAACAGCCGACACACACTCAGTGTTTCACTAGTGAGCTTCAAACAGCCGACACACACTCAGTGTTTCACTAGTGAGCTTCAGACAGCCGACACACACTCAGTGTTTCACTAGTGAGCTTCAGACAGCCGACACACACTCAGTGTTTCACTAGTGAGCTTCAGACAGCCGACACACACTCAGTGTTTCACTAGTGAGCTTCAGACAGCCGACACACACTCAGTGTTTCACTAGTGAGCTTCAAACAGCCGACACACACTCAGTGTTTCACTAGTGAGCTTCAGACAGCCGACACACACTCAGTGTTTCACTAGTGAACTTCAAACAGCCGACACACACTCAGTGTTTCACTAGTGAACTTCAGACAGCCGACCAAAACTCAGTGTTTCACCAGTGAGCTTCAAACAGCCTTAGTCTTAGTCTTGAAGACTCTCTGTGTTCAGTCTTTAGTCTTCAGTGAGTCTCCCCCTGCTGGACGTTGCAGAGAATGCAGCTCTGATCACACTCACTGTTTAAAGTTCGGGTGATTAAACTCGTCTTCGCTCACTTCCTGTCATGAAACGTGGACGCCTAACGAAGCGTTTTTATGTTTTTATCATCGCCTCCATTATTTCTGTCAGCTGCTCAGAAAAACACAAAGTTTGCTCCTCCCCCTCTGAACACCCCTCGCCTCCTCCCCGCTCTGAACACCCCTCGCCTCCTCCTCCCTCCCCCCTCTGAACACCCCGCGCCTCCTCCTCCTCCCTTCCATTGTATTGTGCTGCAGCGCGGCGAGCAGAGGGGGGAGGAGGCGGCCGAGGCCTGTTCCCATGGCAACTGCAGAGATGAAAATTCTTGCAGTGCAAGGGCTTTCATTTTCGTAATTGCTTCCTCTTTTCTCCAAACCTAAGCACCTTCTCTTTAGGGGGCCTCCTCCTCCTCCTCAGACCTTGGACCAGTGATTTCCTGTTTTTCCTGTTTTTTTAAATGATTTCTTTTCTCCAAATACTAAAGTCAATACCACGTCGCTGAGACAGATGACAGCTCTGCAGCAAACACTGACAATCCTCCTCCACCTCCTCCACCTCCTGTGATAAAGTAAAGAAATCAAAGTGAGCTGACGAACAACGAGAGGATCCAAACTGTCGATTCTCTTCAGAGGGACAGAAAGTATAATCAGCTGTGAAGTTTCAGTTTCCTTCAAAATAAAATGAATATTTTTAGTAAATGTTTTAACTTCACTTTGTGTTTTATTTTATTACCTGCTGTCAGCTGAAAAGAAACTAACAAGGCTCCTTTAATTCAAATCTTTTGGATCAGCGTTTTTACTGACAAACACCTGAACATTCAAACGTCCGTCTGTCTGTCTGAGGTCTGCAGGCGTCACTTCCTGTTCCTGCAGCGACCAGCAGAGGGAGCCGTCTGAGGCCAACAACAGCAACACGGGTCAGAACCAGAACCTTGAAAACAGGATCCATAAAGAGCTGCAGAGTGTGAGTAATATTAAGTTTAACAAACATTAAACACTGAGGGTTCATTAAATCTGCTCCTCTGACCTCAACACCGTTACCGTGGTAACGCGGTCTCATTCATCAACAACCTCCTCCACAACACCTGGAACGTTAACAACTAGCTCCTCTTCAAGGACCCCTGGAACTTGTTCAAGGAGTCCTGAAAAACACTTCTATGAACTCTGGGACGTTGTCCACGAGCCCTGGATCCTCCTCAAGGACCAAAACCTTTTCCAAGATGTCCAAAACCTTCTTTATAAATCCCTGGGAAAACCTTTAGGATGGAGCTGTCAAAAAGGACCTTGAGAAGCTCAAGGACCACTAGAACTTTCTCTGTAAACTCTAGAAGTTTATTAAGGACCTTAAGGGCCTGCTCAAGGACCAGTGCAACCCCAGGATCTCATACCCCCCTTCATCATCCTTTATCACCCACAAACTCATTAAACATTTTAAAGAAGGGGCCTTGAGAAGCTCAAGGACCACCAGAACTTTCTCTGTGACTCCTGAAACTTCACTAAGGAACCCAAGGCCTTGTGGAACTTTCTCCAGGATCTCACACATCCTCCACAATCAACAGAACAGTTCAGTACTCCTGAACCCAGGAACCCAAGAACCTACTCCCCTGGAACTTTGTCCAGGACCGCTGACATTCTGCTGTAAAACCTGGAACCTCCTCAATGACCAAAGGAACTTCCCTTAGATGGACTTCTTGATTGTCCTCAAGGAATCCAGAACCATCTCCATCACTGTTAGAACCTACACAAGAACTCCAGGACCCTTCCAAAGTAAGAACAAACTCCTGGATCCTCAAGTTTTAAATTTCCTAAAGAACCAGAACCAGAGCTGGAAACAGCTGAGAGGTTGGACCTCGTGTGGCCGTGTTCATCAGATCTAAGAAGTCCTAATTCAGCCTCTGAGCGGGAATCAAACCCGCGGAGGGGCCGCGTACGTCCTCCGGCTCTGACGAGACTCGGATGGCGGCGATGACCACAGAGGATGAAGTCATTTTGGATGGAGCCATGAAAGAACGCACGCGCACACACACACACACACACACACACACACACACACACACACACACACACACACACACACACACACACACACACACACACACACACACACACAAGCTAAAGACGAGTTTCTAATTTTGAGTTATCACAAAACTCAAAACTTAAACTAATAAAGTGGAAAAACTTTAATGTGGTTCAGTTTTTCTTTGTGAAACGACCACGTTTACATTTTTCAAATTTTTGGGTTAAACAGGGAAGTGTGTGTGTGTGTGTGTGTGTGTGTGTGTGTGTGTGTGTGTGTGTGTGTGCTGAAACAATGCAGCTTTAATGTGTGCACTCATGCGGAGCAACAATCCCATTACACCTCATTATTGATCTTTAAATTAGTGGCCAGGTGGTCTGAGGGACCTGCCCCCCCCTCCTCCTCCACCTCCTCCACTCAGTCCACACACAGGCCTCCGATTGGTGGAGCCTTTATGACTCTCGATTGATGGAGGCGATGGAGGCCTGTGAGGGTTTTTTCTTTTTATTGCTCGATGCACGGCGGCCGGTCGGCAGCTGGGCCGAAAGCGCAGACTCCCTCGAACAATACGTCCATAAAGAGCCCGGAGACAATCCTGCTGCTGACCTCCACCACCCGCCTGAAGACAGGGAGGGGGAGGGTGGAGCCTCCACGGTGACACGCTGATGAAGCACGGCAGCAAACGTCTGCAGAGGACGCCACCCTCAAAGCAATCAGCCAATCAGAGAGCAGACTCTGGAAACTTCTGAACACATCGAGAATAAAATTAAACATCAACGTCCGAGTCTGCGAAGTGAAGCCAACACAGGAAGAACCAAAACCTCAAACGTCCACACTGTGTCCCTCAGCCAGTTACTAACGAGGTCCACACAGACTGAGGTCCACGCAGACTGAGGTCCACACAGACTGAGGTCCACACAGACTGAGGTCCAAATGGACTGAGGTCCACACAGACTGAGGTCCACACGGACTGAGGTCCACGCAGACTGAGGTCCACACAGACTGAGGTCCACACAGACTGAGGTCCACACAGACTGAGGTCCAAATGGACTGAGGTCCACACAGACTGAGGTCCACACAGACTGAGGTCCACACAGACTGAGGTCCACACAGACTGAGGTCCAAATGGACTGAGGTCCACACAGACTGAGGTCCACACGGACTGAGGTCCACGCAGACTGAGGTCTACGCAGACTGAGGTCCACACAGACTGAGGTCCACACAGACTGAGGTCCAAATGGACTGAGGTCCACACAGACTGAGGTCCACACGGACTGAGGTCCACGCAGACTGAGGTCCACACAGACTGAGGTCCACACAGACTGAGGTCCACACAGACTGAGGTCCAAATGGACTGAGGTCCACACAGACTGAGGTCCACACAGACTGAGGTCCACACAGACTGAGGTCCACACAGACTGAGGTCCAAATGGACTGAGGTCCACACAGACTGAGGTCCACGCAGACTGAGGTCCACACAGACTGAGGTCTACACAGACTGAGGTCCACGCAGACTGAGGTCTACACAGACTGAGGTCCACACAGACTGAGGTCTACACAGACTGAGGTCCACGCAGACTGAGGTCCACACAGACTGAGGTCCACGCAGACTGAGGTCCACACTGACTGAGGTCCACGCAGACTGAGGTCCACACAGACTGAGGTCCAAACGGACTGAGGTCTACGCAGACTGAGGTCCACACAGACTGAGGTCCACGCAGACTGAGGTCCACACAGACTGAGATCTACACAGACTGAGGTCCACACAGACTGAGGTCCACGCAGACTGAGGTCCACGCAGACTGAGGTCCACACAGACTGAGGTCCACACAGACTGAGGTCCACGCAGACTGAGGTCCACACAGACTGAGGTCCACGCAGACTGAGGTCCACACAGACTGAGGTCCACACAGACTGAGGTCCACACAGACTGAGGTCCACGCAGACTGAGGTGCTGCGTGATGACGCTGCTGGACTGAAACAAGTCAGAAGTACAAACCAGCACTTGTGTCTCGATGATGGGCCGACGAATCATGAAGCTGAGGCCGGAGGGCCCCGAGGCTCGCCCTCCACCCTCCACTCTCCTTCCTCCACCCTCCTCCCTCCATGGGGCTGTGCAATTACAGTAATAGTGTGGAGCTGCCAGTGTGTGTGCTGATGGAGGTGATGGTGCTGAATACAGAGTGTGGAGGAGACGCTGTGGCCTGAATCCTAAAATACGACGTCTCTGAAATAACAAGGCGGCGCTCGGTTCCTGACACAACGTCAGCGTAACGTTTCAGAAACACTACAGAAACATTTGTTTGTGCTCTGTGGACTTGGCCCCGCCCCCTGCTGTGATGTCAGAGGTGTTACCTGAGAGGGCGGCAGCTCTCCGGCTCTCCTGCTGCTGAACGGGTGGACTCCGGCGGACGCCACCCTGCCGCCCGTCTGGAGGTTGATGGGGGACGTCTGTAGCGGCTCCGAGCTCGCCGCCTTCTGTCCGTTAATGTGTGCGGTCACCATGGAAACGGGAGCCTTGGCCGGCACCACGGAGATGGCGATGCTCTGACCGGGAGGCTTGATGAGAGACAGAGGCTTGGTCGTCCCTACGGGACAAGTTCTGACTGCCAGCTTCTGCAGGGAGACAGACAGAGAGACAGGTCAGAGACAGAGACAGACAGGTCAGAGACAGACAGAGAGACAGGTCAGAGACAGAGACAGACAGAGAGAGAGACAGACAGAGAGACAGGTCAGAGACAGACAGACAGACAGAGAGACAGACAGGTCAGAGACAGACAGGTCAGAGACAGACAGACAGACAGAGAGACAGACAAAGAGACAGACAGAGAGACAGACAGAGAGACAGACAGGTCAGAGACAGACAGACAGACAGACAGAGAGACAGACAGGTCACAGACAGACAGGTCAGAGACAGACAGACAGAGAGACAGGTCAGAGACAGACAGACAGAGAGACAGACAGGTCAGAGACAGACAGGTCAGAGACAGACAGACAGACAGAGAGACAGACAGAAAGACAGACAGAGAGACAGACAGGTCAGAGACAGACAGAGAGAGAGACAGACAGAGAGACAGACAGGTCAGAGACAGAGACAGACAGGTCAGAGACGAGGAGACAGGTCAGAGACAGACAGGTCAGAGACAGACAGGTCAGAGACAGACAGACAGAGAGACAGGTCAGAGACAGACAGACAGCAGTATATTCGCAGAGCACATTTCACTGCTGTTTGTTTCGAGTCAAAGAAATGTCGCCTTCTTCATGCTTTGTATGGACTACAGTGAGTCTGGATGAGGAGGACGAGGAGGAGGACGAGGAGGAGGACGAGGAGGAGGATGAGGACGAGGACGAGGAGCATGAGGACGAGGAGGAGGACGAGGAGCATGAGGATGAGAAGGAAGTTTGTGCAGCGACATGTCTGATATTCAGAAACATGTTCAGAGTTGCAGTGATCCTCAGCGTGTCTCTGATGCAGACAAACTTTCAAACAATCAGCCACGTACAGAGACGTCAGCATCAGCTACAGTCAGGGCGTTCCTGTAACCATGGTAACTCAGAGCCAGCTGAATGAAGACACAGCTCTGTGACAGCTGTGATGTCACAGAGCTGTGACATCACAGCTGTGACATCACTGATCAGGCAGTCTTTCTTAAAACAGAAGTTGCAGCTTTAAGGTGGACTGGAAGAGTTAGACTGTTTAAAGTTTTCACAGGGTCTGTGGAGGAGGCGGAGCTTCAGTGACCAAATCTGCCCGACAACCAGATTCATCATTTATCCAGAGTGAGGACAGAGTGATCACATCTGTAAAGATCCATGAATCATCATCTGTGATCGTCCCTGAGACAGACCTGTAGCTTCACGTCCTCTGGACACAAAGACCTGATCCTGTGTGAATCACTTCCTCTGCAGCATCAGTATTAAAGCGTTCATTCATTCACATGTTATTTATTCATTCCCCTCAACAATGAGCGTGCCGGGGCTCCGTTGTTTCAGGGATCAATGTGATCCACAGGTGTCCCGAGCAGCCGCTGCACCAGGACCCGGGGCCACCACTCTCCATTCAGAGCTTTGTGGTGGCGGGGGCAGCTCTGATTGTCTCAAAGGTCGCTCCTTTAGAGCCAAGCCTCGGCCTCCCGGGGAGAGTGAATGAAGCCACATTCAAGGAGCTCCAGGACCTTTTTAAAACCACCTGGAATCAGACTGAGAGATCAGGCATGCTCCTCAGCACGCCACACGACTTCAACAAGCGTGAACGGACTGATCACATGACTGAGAGCCATCTAAACAAACGTCAGCCTCTAAATAAACTGTTATCATTACAGCACATGTTACTGAAGTCATTAGCACACGGTGACGATGTCATTAACGGATTAACAGACCTGCTGCCTTCAAGGCCCGTCTGTGAATCTGAAACATTTGAATCTGCTAACGATGAACACACTGATTAATCTGCATCTTCACTGATACAAACATTGAACTGCAGCGTCGTCACGTGACGCTCGATGAAGGTCACGCTCAGAATATCGGCCTCAGTAATCCAGGATCAGTTTGGTTTTCCAGGATCCTGGAAGTCTTTAAATCCTGATAAACCATAAAAACCTGTCGATGATGTCATCCTGTACTAATTAAACATCCAATCAAACGCTTTCTCTCGTCTGACGCCGCCGTGCTTCCTGTTTGATCCGGTCTGTGAGGGCTGCTACAGTCGTCTGTGCCCGGGCCTCACTGATAACTGAACAGAACCAGAACCACAGAACTTTATTTTTAATTTGATGTGTCAGTCCTTCCAGCGCTCGGAGCTTCAGCTCGAGGCGTGTGAGGGATGTGAAGTGCACCAACAGTTTTTCTTCTCGTCGTCTTCGAGCTGATATCGGAGCATCTCCACACGCCGCTCGTCTGCCACAGTTTAATTGAGAACGCGGCGCCGCTTGACGGCCACGGTTAAGGTCATCTGTCGGCCGGCGCTGTTCACTGCGGATCCAGAGCGAGCGGACAGGATTATCCACTCATTATGTACTCGGGTTTGATAGTGTTGCCTTTGAGATAACGGGCTGCTGAAAAACACATTAGGAGCTGTTCAGATTTCCATCAGTGCAGCTGCCAGGCGCTTTCTTTGTTTACACTCCATTTACCGCCGAGGCCTGAGAGGAGCCGAGCGACGGACGGACGGACGGACGCTGCAGCTTGTCCTCTGAGTGACGGAAGAACAGCTGAATAATACAACAATAAATACCGCCTTAAAAAGTGCTGCAGTCGTGATTTAACATCAGAAACATGAAGAGGTGGATTCAAGGTGAGAGAACAAACAAAGGGTCCATTTAGTGAAAGTTCTGGAGCTTTTGTTCAGATCAGTCCGACTCGTAGTAAATATTAAATGAATAAACTTTTAATCACTGAATTGTTTTTAACTCTCATGATGCAGAAAATCGCTTCAGACGTCACATCAACATTTTCTGAACCGACCGATCGATTCACCTGAAAACCATCGACATGAATCCATCACGAAGAAACATCGATCAGTCTGAGTCTCCGTCGTGAATAACAGAGTCTGACCCTCCTCCTTCTCCTCAGTGCTGCAGCTTATCAACACAGGCACACCGGGCCGAGCTGGACCGTCACCGGCGCTCAGAGGGGGGCTCATCACGGGCCGAGGCGGCTCAGCGTGCGACCCGACGGCCAAGGTTCATGCAGCCTCTGAGGACAGGAAACAGGAAGTGGACTGAGGCTGCCCGACTGTGATTGGAGCAGAGAGTGGAAATGGGCTGGACCGTCTTTATGTTCGACCAATCGTCTCTGCTCGACTCCTTTAAATATAATGAATAATAAACTGTTGAAGACGTTCAAATCTCACACTCTGATCACATGCTCAGTCTCCACCCGTCACACCATCAGCCGACAGTAAATCCATTAACATGCAAATCAAACACACCCGGAGTCGAACAGAGTTCAGAGCGATGTGACACGGAGACACACGAGCAGCGATCGATCGATTTATTTATTGATCAGTGGATGAACTTCATCTTTCTCCGTCTGTCACTTTAAATCTCGTCATTCACAAAATATTTCTAAAAAACAGAACTGGCGCTCTGATGACATCACAGCCGCTTCGTTTATCTTCATCGTCGGCGCCGCTGTTTTCAATCAGCCATCTTTGTTAATTTGGTTTGACGGAGCGATGCCGGTCCATGCCACGGAGGGTGAGACGCGCTCTGATTGGTCACTGTCTGGATTCAACACGTTGTCATACAGAGGAGAGCCAGAGAACAAGGCCCAGCAGGCAGGTGATGCTTTTACACTGAAAGGACATGTGGACTTCCTGTCTGAATGGAACCATCCTCGATGGCGAGCGTGGAGCTCCGTCAGCGTTCACGTGAGGACGGAGCAAACGGCCGTCCAGAGCGGAGACGATGTGAACATCACGGAGAGGAAAGTGGCTCGAGCCGCCGCTGTAATGAAGACGTTTATTACACCTTCAGAGAGCGAGCGGAGGGAAGACTGACCGCAGCGTCCGAAAGGTCACAGTCTTTATTAAGTGAAGAGCACAGAGCCGTGCAGCCTCCACCGACCAGCTCAGCTCAGTCAGATCAGCAGAGGGTGGACCACGGCAGCAAGAGCGGCGTGGACGCTAGCGGCGCTCATTAAATGGACGGGTAGAGTCCGAGCCGGGCCGGGCCGGGCGGCCATGTTCTCACAGAGGAGACGTTTGAATACACTCGCCTCAACTTTCTTTTACATTCTGATGAATTCCTGGTTCTCTCGCCCCCTTCACGCCCTCACTGTGGAGCTGTGTTTGAGGTCTGGACAGAGACAAAGACAACAGATGGTTTCCTGTGTAAACCGGAGACACTGGGGACGCTCTCAGTTCATATGAACTCAGCTTCAAGGTTCTGGATCTCATCATGGCCGATACACCAGAATGACTAAACTATGAATAAACCTTATTGAAGGGACGGATGACGAATCTAAAGAAAACATCATCTCTGCTGCTCTGTTCGTTTTATTGAAGGTCGTAAATGCTAAACGGTCGTTTGTGAGCGGTTTACAGCGGGGACGCCACCACACAAAGAGAGACGGACCAATCAGAGGGGACTGTGGATGAAAATAAAAGTCAGAAATATCCTCACAGGAAGGAAGTGCTTCACCTTTTACTTTGAATACGACCGGAGAGTTTCACCCTAAAACACTGACAACACCCTGAAACACTGACAGCACCCTGAAACACTGACAACAACCTGAAACATTGACAACAACCTGAAACACTGACAACACCCTGAAACACTGACAACAACCTGATACATTGACAACAACCTGAAACACAGACAACACCCTGATACATTGACAACACCCTGATACATTGACAACAACCTGAAACACAGACAACACCCTGATACATTGACAACACCCTGAAACACTGACAACACCCTGAAACACTGACAACACCCTGATACATTGACAACAACCTGAAACACAGACAACACCCTGATACATTGACAACACCCTGAAACACTGACAACAACCTGAAACATTGACAACAACCTGAAACACAGACAACAACCTGAAACACAGACAACACCCTGATACATTGACAACACCCTGAAACACTGACAACACCCTGAAACACTGACAACAACCTGAAACATTGACAACAACCTGAAACACAGACAACACCCTGAAACACAGACAACACCCTGAAACACTGACAACACCCTGAAACACTGACAACACTCTGAAACACAGACAACACCCTGAAACACAGACAACACCCTGAAACACAGACAACACCCTGAAACATTGACAACAACCTGAAACATTGACAACAACCTGAAACACTGACAACACCCTGAAACACTGACAACACCCTGATACATTGACAACAACCTGAAACACAGACAACACCCTGATACATTGACAACACCCTGAAACACTGACAACACCCTGAAACACTGACAACACCCTGATACATTGACAACAACCTGAAACACAGACAACACCCTGATACATTGACAACACCCTGAAACACTGACAACAACCTGAAACATTGACAACAACCTGAAACACAGACAACAACCTGAAACACAGACAACACCCTGATACATTGACAACACCCTGAAACACTGACAACACCCTGAAACACTGACAACAACCTGAAACATTGACAACAACCTGAAACACAGACAACACCCTGAAACACAGACAACACCCTGAAACACTGACAACACCCTGAAACACTGACAACACTCTGAAACACAGACAACACCCTGAAACACAGACAACACCCTGAAACACAGACAACACCCTGAAACATTGACAACAACCTGAAACATTGACAACAACCTGAAACATTGACAACAACCTGAAACACAGACAACAGCCTGAAACATTGACAACAACCTGAAACACTGACAACACCCTGAAACACAGACAACAACCTGAAACACAGACAACACCCTGAAACACAGACAACACCCTGAAACACTGACAACACCCTGAAACACTGACAACACCCTGAAACACAGACAACAACCTGAAACATTG
Organism: Collichthys lucidus; assembly: GCA_004119915.2. Lineage (NCBI taxonomy): Eukaryota > Metazoa > Chordata > Actinopteri > Sciaenidae > Collichthys > Collichthys lucidus. Next base: position 816,512 of record CM014099.1, on the reverse strand, counting down.
ACAACAACCTGAAACATTGACAACAACCTGAAACATTGACAACAACCTGAAACACAGACAACAACCTGAAACATTGACAACACCCTGAAACATTGACAACAACCTGAAACACAGACAACAACCTGAAACATTGACAACACCCTGAAACATTGACAACAACCTTAAACACAGTCAACAACCTGAAACATTGACAACACCCTGAAACATTGACAACAACCTGAAACACAGACAACACCCTGAAACACAGACAACACCCTGAAACACAGACAACACCCTGAAACATTGACAACACCCTGAAACACTGACAACACCCTGAAACACAGACAACACCCTGAAACATTGACAACAACCTGAAACACTGACAACACCCTGAAACACAGACAACACCCTGAAACACAGACAACACCCTGAAACACAGACAACACCCTGAAACACAGACAACACCCTGAAACATTGACAACAACCTGAAACACTGACAACACCCTGAAACACTGACAACAACCTGAAACATTGACAACAACCTGAAACACTGACAACACCCTGAAACACTGACAACAACCTGAAACACTGACAACAACCTGAAACACTGACAACACCCTGAAACACAGACAACACCCTGAAACACTGACAACACCCTGAAACACTGACAACAACCTGAAACATTGACAACAACCTGAAACACTGACAACACCCTGAAACACTGACAACAACCTGAAACACTGACAACAACCTGAAACACAGACAACACCCTGAAACACTGACAACAACCTGAAACACAGACAACACCCTGAAACATTGACAACAACCTGAAACACTGACAACACCCTGAAACACTGACAACAACCTGAAACACTGACAACAACCTGAAACACAGACAACACCCTGAAACACTGACAACAACCTGAAACACAGACAACACCCTGAAACATTGACAACAACCAGAAACACTGACAACAACCTCCATGTAGTTGTGCCCGTTAAACGTTGAACTCGTCGTCTGACTGACTCCAGTTCAGTTTACAGTGATATGACATCATGATAATAGAACAGACGGAGAGGACAAAGACAAACACACTGCTGGTTAAAAAAAAACTTTTACAGACCTTTTAAGGACTTTGTTTAAATCAAATCATCACAAATCAGGAAATGTTTGTTATTTTAAATAGTTCTTACACTGTTTGTTCCTGCTCTGGCTCATATGCACACGTGATATAATGACGTGGATTTAAATGTTAAAATACAGATAAAGACTTACAGCTCGCAGAGAAACCAAACCACGACTCAACTCAACTAAAAGTTCTTCAGAGTGCTGAAGCTGATGACGGAGGGACGGAGCACAGCAAAGGGACAGCTGGCTTTACTACAGAGGCTGGAGGAGGTGGAGGAGGAGATGGAGGAGGAGGCTGGGGTGTTTGATGCATGAGCAGGGGGCCTGAGGAGGGAGGAGGGGCTGAGCTGGAGGCCAGCAGATGGAGCGCTGCAAACAATGGAGACAGACAGATGCAGCCACAAAGAGCAGCGACCACACACACTCTACACACTCTACACAAACTACACACACTCCAACACACACACTACACACTCCACACACACTCCAACATACACACTACACACACTCCAACACACACACTACACACACTCCAACATACACTCTACACACACTCCAACACACACACTACACACTCTACACTCTACTAGAGTTGTCACGATACTAAAATGAGTAACCACGATACTATACCAGACAAAGTATCACGGTTCCGGGTAATACCGCGATACTGCGGCCTTTTTTTTATTATTATTATCTTTATAAACTGCAATGTATTTGTACAAATTAGTTTGAAACAACAACGTTTGTTTTTAAGCAAAATTAGTGTTGCCACCGACAAAGACGCCGCGGCAGACTCGCTGCTCGGGCCCGGTGCTTCTGCCACGGTGAGTGTGTTGTCTCGTGTCTGGGCGAGACAGAACTTTAGCTTGTTGTTTGTTTTGAAGCGAGTTTCTATCGAAGCGGAGCTGTCTTCATGGAGTTCATGCTTGCCGGCAGAAACACGCGAACAGCCAATCAGCTAACAGATGGGCGGACCCAGCGTGCAACAGCCTATCACATCCCTGGACGTCACCAGTAACGGGCAAACAGCCAATCATTCAGCAGCTGTGTAGTTCGGTTGCAGCACATGCCATGTTTTTTTTACGAGTGAGTAGCATGCAGTGAGAAGCCGGGAGGAGGGCAGCGGCGGCCGCTATGTAGCGGAGACTGGCACCGGTAGTATAGTAATCCACGGTAGTACCGTCGTGTAAAATTTCTAGTATAGTAGCGACGGGTATGATTTGGTACCGCGAGGTAGCGGGTATACCGTGGGTATCGTGCAACTCTACACTCTACACACACTCCAACACACACACTACTACAACACACACACTACACACTCTACACAATACACACACACACTCAACACACTACACACACACACTCCAACACACACACTCCACACACACACTCCAACACACACACTACACACACTACACAATACACACACACACTCTACACTCTACACACACACTCCAACGCACAAAAACCAGGAGACCACCTCCACGCCCGGATCTGTGTGAGGCTGCAGTTCATCTGACGGCCACCAGGAGCTCCAACACAAACCGGACTGGGGGGGACCCGCAAGAACCAGAACCAGAACACTCAGAGTCTGCTCACACACAGAAGAGCCACCAGAACCAGAACCACCATGAAGAAAAGTTTTATCAACTTTTTTAACCTTTTCAATCTGAACCTACATTTTGTTTTTAAATCTGCATGTTTTTATTATTTATGACTTTACTCACATATTTTAGTTAGGTTAAACTCACAGTGCAGCTGTTTCTACAAACATTTTCTAAAAGTTGTTTCATCTTAAAACAAGAAGAGGAAACATGATTTTAATACTTGGTGTCTTTAACGACGACAGTTTGTGTAAAATCTGAACATCAGCTGAAGCTCCGATATCTCCACAGATATCTGAGAACTTCCTGCAGTCACCCAGGGGGCTCCGAGGGGACAAAGGAGATTTTTTTTGTCCCTCCCAACCCCCCATACTGCTGCTACAGAGAGGAGACACAGCCCGAGGCAGCGAGGAGACGTCCCGACACAGCTCCACGCAGGGAGGAGCCTGGCTGACACAGGCTGGTCACATGACGTCACGGAGGAGGGAGCACAGCAGCCGACTCTGTGGATAAAGTCAAATATATTCAGATCTGATCCAGTCTGAGTAAAGTTCTAAACTTGGTGGTTCTGTAATCAGCGAGGCCCAGACATAGCAGTGTTAACATCAGAACCAGTGCAGCCGGGTCCACTCCCTGTTTTAAAGATGGATTTATGCAGCCCGTCCTCGTCTTTGTTTCCTGTTTACTCAGCCACGTCCTCACAATAACTCGAGCTGCTGAAGCCTGACTGAGCGCGCTCAGTGCCAGCACATGCTGAGGACAGATATCGAGCTCAGAGTGAGCGGTCCAAATGTTGGCAGACTCTGCATCTGCTGAGAAACTAAGCTCTGTGTTAGACAGGAGACGAGACCAGGACTAGGACCAGGACCAGGACCAGGACGCCTGGCTGAGGATGTGTGGAGCAGCACACCTCCTCTCGCTCTGTCCTTCTTCTTGCCGCCTCGCTGAGTGTGACGACTTTAATATCAGTGTGTTTGATTTGAGGCCAGCAGGTAAATATTGACCGGGTGGATCTGAATGAGGAGCGCTTCATTTCTGCAGCGGCGCGTCTAAGATGAGTTTTCCTCCTCGGTGGAAGGAGGCTCTGCATGGTGGCGGGGTTTCGCTGGGTGTTCGGCGGCGGCGTGGGGCCTCCGACAGGCTGCGGCGGGCCTCCCGTCAACATGGCCGCTTTCTTTTCATTTATTTCTCCTCTCTGCATCCATCCCACCCACTCTGCTCAGCTGGTTCTGAAGCATCGGTTCCTCCAGGCTGAACCCATCCAATCAACTGCAGCCGGCACACAAAGTGACCTGAACTCGTTCCCTCTCTCAACTCATGATTCGCTCCACACAGCCAATTAAAGCAGCTCCCCTCCGTCCACCTCACCGTCACCTCACATTAGATGCAGCAGTCAATGCGACAGGTCAATATTTCATTTGCTCACAGCAGGAGGCGACTTAGTCAGAGACATGGTGGATCGTGAAGACTGTGTCCTTCACACGAGGCCGGCCGGGACGGCGTTAGCATGGAGACCAGGTCCACCTGATAACGAGCTCGTTAAGTACAGACAGGAAACTGATTGATTCAGGAAGTTTTCAGTTTCCTGAAGGCGAACACGTCAAACGTCGTGAGCAGACATCCTGATATAACTGATGACACATGGATGTCATGCTAATAACACTGTCTGTCTGCTCTACATGTGTGGTTCCCACTCAAACAGAACACTTAATTAAAATTAAATCACTAATGTTTCTCTTCTCAGGACTCCCAACTCACAACACTGCAAAGACCTGAAACCAGAACTTCTTGGTTCGGTCCCAGCGTAGAGGACTGATGTCTGTGTGATCCTGCGTCACTGACGTCACAAACGTTACGACGTGACCGGCCCGGCAGAGATACGAGCCGGATGTGTGTTTACACGGTAAACCTGTAAAACAAACTCAGCTTAATCACACACGCCGACGCCTCGCAACAATTATCCAGAGTTCATGTTAATTAGCTTCTCTCAGCGTTCTGCTCCACGCCTGCCAGAAAAGCAAACGGCCTCGAGCGGCGAGAAACGGACTTCCCCTCCGTAATGAATCGCAGCTCTGAAATTAAACCGACGTGTAATGAATCTTTTTTTTCTTCTTTTGTCTCCAGAATCCATTTAGATTCTTCACAAACACTTAGTGTCACTTCACAGACAGAGACAAAGTGTGGACCAGAGGACGACACAAAGGAAGCTCGCTGCTCTGAGGTCCACGAAGAAGATGAGGGGAGGAGGAAGAGGAGGAAGAAGAAGGAGGAGGAAGAGTTTTTCTCCACTATCTGACTGTTGAGCAGCACGATGAACACAGGTGAGGTCTTACCTGTCCGTTCTGAAGTTCATTGAGGCCTTTGCACAACGTCTGATTCTGCAACAGAAGAAGAAAATGTTCAGAGTGACATCAGAAAGAGACGTGAACGTCCGTGCAACGTTTGACAAACGTTGTACAAACCAGTGTGTGAATTCAGTTTGACGACAGTTCATAGACGAGCAGAACATTTCTTTGACCTGACAAATCAAACGTCACCATGGAGACGCTCAAACATCGTCCTGAAACCACTCAGCAACCATCGACTAACGTTAAGGAGAAACATCAGCCGAGCAAAACTGTCTGTCTGTCTGTCTGTCTGTCTGTCTGTCCTCGCCCACCCGGCTCTTTAACAAACAGTGGGTGAACCCTCGGGACGCTCGAGCGGCGCCGTGCTATCACAGCTGGAGAACGATGATCTGTGTCCATTTGTCATCTGTAATCTGAACGTCTGGGGAGCAACAAGACGTCCACCATCTTTAGTTTTTATGTCCCTCCAGCAGCAGAGAGTGTGTGTGTGTGTGTGTGTGTGTGTGTGTGTGTGTGTGTGTGTGTGTGTGTGTGTGTGTGTGTGTGTGTGTGGACAGTCACATAGATAAATAGAGGTGGATTCATTGGGATGCGTCGCCTCTCACGCTGGGGAAATTTAAAAGCAGAGTGCTGATAGTTTCCAAATCAGCTGCACTCGGTAGTCGAGGAGTGTTACAGAGCGAGATCACTGCACAGCAAGTCTGTCTGACTAAAGACTGTCTAAAACCTGGACGTAGTCTCTGTGACGTCCCCCGCAAACTGTCTAAAACCTGGACGTAGTCTCTGTGACGTCCCCGCAGACTGTCTAAAACCTGGACGTAGTCTCTGTGACGTCCCCCGCAAACTGTCTAAAACCTGGACGTAGTCTCTGTGACGTCCCCCGCAGACTGTCTAAAACCTGGACGTAGTCTCTGAGACGTCCCCGCAGACTGTCTAAAACCTGGACGTAGTCTCTGTGACGTCCCCGCAGACTGTCTAAAACCTGGACATAGTCTCTGAGACGTCCCCGCAGACTGTCTAAAACCTGGACGTAGTCTCTGTGACGTCCCCGCAGACTGTCTAAAACCTGGACATAGTCTCTGAGACGTCCCCGCAGACTGTCTAAAACCTGGACGTAGTCTCTGTGGCGTCCCTGCAGACTGTCTAAAACCTGGACGTAGTCTCCGTGACGTCATAGTATCTGTTCACAGAGTTTTATATTTGTGCGTTTTCATTTGACAACGACAGTTTGAAATAACAGAAATCAGTTTCTATGGAAACAATTAAAAACCTCAGACTCACTTTTCAGAAACTTCTCCAGAGTTTGAGTTAATGAAACAGAAAATATATTTTACAGCTTATCAGGGTCGTGACAAAGGAAGCAGCTGATTGGACGAAAGAAGGTTTCCATCACACTCTGTGTATTAGAATCGGCGTGCCGTGTGTGTTTGTGTGTTTGTCCTTCATTCACAAATATTTGGTCTACCGGATGAAGATCGGCTCGCTCAGAGAAAACCTCGCTGACTGTTTCCTCTCAGCACAGAATCCTCCCGCGTCCCCCGAATGCAACAAAATAAAAACAAATGGCGTTTCTCCGTCGTGTTTACAGCTGAGCATCTGTTACACACACACACACACACACACACACACACACACACACACACACACACACACACACACACACACACACACACACACACACACACACACACACACACACACACACACTCTCCTTGTTAGCGTTTGGGTTTGGACGGCGAGGCATTAGCGCTGTTTGGCTAACTCTGACGGGCTTCATCTCTCAAAGCTGCGGCCGCTGAGCCTCATGGGAAACGGCGGCCACCTGCCCAGCTGCTTCCAATCGGCTTCCTCCAAACGCTCTTCAGGTCCCAGGTGTAACGGCCTCCGTCTGGAAAACGTGTCGCTGGAGGTTCGAATCCACGAGGGGACGCCGACCGAGACAGGAAGTAACTTGGTGATGGTGATGATGTTTGAAGGTCACAGCCAAAGGTTAATAAATAAATAAATTATAATACTGGTGACACATGAAATGAGGTCACCGTGATTTAAAAAGGCGTATCCCCCCACGAGCTCGAAGCTGTCATACTTTGTGTGCAACATGTCTCCTGATGGTGGCACAACATGGAGTGTTTATCCTCTGGGGAGCATGAATGTGTTTCATGTTATAACAACACGCCCTTTAGATCAGTTTATTTTAGTGTGTGGAAAAAGTCTAAGAAGTTAAAGTTTTAGTCTAAAGGTGGCGACAGAGGAAATCATTAAGATTCATCCTCTGGGGATCATGAATAAGTTTGGCAGCTTTATGACCATCTAACCATAATATTATTTTGCTTGTTTGTTTGATAATATTCGTTTATTATTTTGATTAGAGTAGATTTCTTTTTTGTTTACTCATGGTGCTACAGGAAAAGTAAGTCATTAAAATGTATCCTCTGTGACCAGGAGACATTTATAGTTTCTGAAATATCTTGTCATAGACAAACTGTTGGTCATGACACCACAGGAAAACTCTCCTAAACACAAAGGGTTCATCATCTGGGGACAATAATATGTTAAAACTAGAGTTGCACGATACCCACGGTATACCCGGTACCCCACGGTACCAAATCATACCCGTCGCTACTATACTAGAAATTTTACACGACGGTACTACCGTGGATTACTATACTACCGGTGCCAGTCTCCGCTACATAGCGGCCGCCTCTGCCCTCCTCCCGGCTTCTCACTGCATGCTACTCACTCGTAAAAAAAAAACATGGCATGCGCTGCAACCGAACTACACAGCTGCTGAATGATTGGCTGTTTGCCTGTTACTGGTGACGTCCAGGGATGTGATAGGCTGTTGCACGCTGGGTCCGCCCGTCTGTTAGCTGATTGGCTGTTCGCGTGTTTCTGCCGGCAAGCATGAACTCCATGAAGACAGCTCCGCTTCGATAGAAACTCGCTTCAAAACAAACAACAAGCTAAAGTTCTGTCTCGCCCAGACACGAGACAACACACTCACCGTGGCAGAAGCACCGGGCCCGAGCAGCGAGTCTGCCGTGGCGTCTTTGTCAGTGGCAACAATAATTTAGCTTAAAAAACAAACGTTGTTGTTTCAAACTAACTTGTACAAATACATTGCAGTTTATAAAGATAATAATAATAAAAAAAGGCCGCAGTATCGCGGTATTACCCAGAACCGTGATACTTTGTCTGGTATAGTATCGTGGTTACTCATTTTAGTATCGTGACAACTCTAGTTAAAACAATATGGCCTTTTGAAGTATGGTGCTAAATTATTAAGATTCATCCTCTGGGGACCATGAACACCCCCAGAACTTTGTAACTGAAATATGTTGCTATAGACAGAGGTGGTGGAGGAGGAGGTTTGGAGGAGGTGGTGGAGGAGGAGGTTTGTAGAAGGTGGTGGAGGAGGAGGTTTGTAGGAGGTGGTGGAGGAGGTGGAGGAGGAGGTTTGTAGGAGGTGGTGGAGGAGGTGGAGGAGGAGGTTTGGAGGAGGTGGTGGAGGAGGAGGTTTGGAGGAGGTGGAGGAGGTGGTGGAGGAGGAGGTTTGGAGGAGGTGGTGGAGGTGGTGGAGGAGGAGGTTTGGAGGAGGTGGTGGTCTGTGCAGCAGCAGCTGAGGCTGAAACATGCTCCGACATGCCAGTGTTGAATCAGAGGTGTGGCTCCATGCTGGGCTCCAGCAGCAGAAACAGTTACAGTGAACAGATGCTGTGTGGACACTGTGTCACTGTTCATTAGAAGAAAACACATTGTTCTTATCGAGGTGCTTCAACATCAAGTCCCACTTTCTGATCAGAAACTCGTCACTGAGGGTTTGAACTATGAACTCATGATTAATAAATACTTCACAGGTCAGTTAAAAGACGAGGTAAACACGAGTCAAAGCAACCTGACATAACAGTTAACTCTTTAATAGATGAAGCATTAATAAAGCCAAAAAGTAACAATTGATGAAGCCTGTTTAGATGTTAGATAAGAGCTTTACTCAGACAAGGTGGGAAGTTGTTTTAATCTATGAAATGTCAGAGAAGACAGAGAAATTAAAAATATTCAGTGTGACAGAAACAGAGAAAAGCTGAAAATCTTTCTCATATTTAAGAAGTCACCGGACTGATCAAACAGTCGACTGATCGTTCTACAAATCAATTAACCGTCGTTATTACGCAGACGACACCTCGGTTCATCTTCCTCTACAGCCTACTACAGAAAGTTTATGAACGAATGAATGACCAGAGAATCGTTTTTATTCATACCGAGCTCTGACTGAGACGTTGACTTCCAGTTGGTAAATTTATATATTCCCAAAAATACTGAACGTTGCTCGTTCTGAGCGCTGCTGCTGACGTTTCAACATCCAGCCTTTAGTGAGCTGGAGAAAGAATCTGATGAATAAATGAATCCCTCCATGAACCTTTCCTCAACCTCACCGGACGAACAAACAATCAAACCACTCACCGGGCTTCTTCTAAAAAAACACGGCAGCCCTTCAGAACAGAACACACTCTGTCCAGATGTTTCATTACAAATATAATGCAGGAGAGAGGTCGTGTGGTCCGACCCGAGCACAGAGCACCAGAAACAAGACGGGATTCGATATAGCATCCTGCATTAAAAATACACAACTCTGGAGACTGACGGCTGCTTGTTGCCGGCTGCTTGTTGCCGGCTGCTTGTTGCCGGCTGCTTTCTAACAGGTCACTGTGCAGACAGTGACTGAGTTTGTGGGTCTGCCGTGGCCTCTCGCTGCAGACGACACGGTTGTCGTTGGCGGTTGCTCTGAAGCTGCAGATTGCGTCTCACTCCATCTCCATGCTATCACACCACAAATTGCCTTTTCATTAGAGGCAGGTAAATGAAATCGTCTTCCGTCTCTGCTGCTGCTCATGAGAGGGAAGTCGTCCACGTAAGACACAGAATCCATTAGAGCCGACACGCAGAGCAGCGTTCAGGATTTACAGGAGCACAGACTCACTTCATGCATTCTGGGCCTTCAGCAAACAGAGTGCATCATAGGAAACGTAGTGTCGACACATTAACGTCAGGCTGTCGCCTCTGCCGCTTCAGTTCTGGTTGTTTCGTCTCTCTTTGTTGAAGTGCAATATTAAATCAATGTCTCATTAAACACAGCAGCTGTATGTTTGCCGTTAACCTCCTGTGGGCCGACGACAAAGAAAGACACTTCCTGTCTGTGATCAGCTGTTTCAAGCTGAATACCATCAGAGCAGATCAGGCCTGCAGCTCCCGTCTGCATCCTGAGTCTTTATTTTTATGCCAGCAGAAGCCTTGTTATATTTGGCATGTTGCTACGGAAACTGGCCTTCATTTAAGAACTATTGTTGCCTCTTCGGCGGCGCGGAGAACAAACTGTGCCGAGGCTTTTCATGTGTGAAGTGTCGCTCAGGTACGGCAGCTCAGAAACACAAAGTGTGGCGAGCGAGTCGTTATTTTTCATTAAGCAGAGCCGCACAGTAATCACTGATTCAGCTGACCGCTGAATAATGTGAGCACACACACACACACACACACACACACACACAGATATACAGTCCTCAGAAATCACACGGCGCCTGAAGGCAGCAGCGCCGCTTCAGCTCTCTCTGAATAATTGGGTTAATTTAGCCGTTTAGTGGGATGACGCCGCAGGACGGCGCCCAAAAACTCGCAGCAGCTACAACAATGACAGAAATAAAAGCTCGCCTTCGTCTCTGCTCTGAGGCACTTCTGTCCACAGCCGTTTGATTTTTAATTGCTTCGGTCCACGTCTTTGTTTACGTCTCTGCGGCCTCCGATAAGAAGAGGAAAACCAGCCCGGCTGCTGCGGCGTTCCTCAGGTTTCCACACGCTACATGTGAACACAGCGTATGTCAGAGATGCTTTCACTTTAAAAACACATCAGGAGCCCTGACCACCACCTGCTTCACCCGTTTCAAGGGCCTGGAATTCAAGGATCCAGCACCGATCTTTTGATCATGTGACCTCTGAAGTTTCAGACCTAACACTACAGCACCCATAAGCCTCATCTGCCTGTTGCCACGGAGACAGCTAAGCATCTCACGAGCACGTCCTCGCCGTCTCACGCCGCCTTCCTTCAGATCGTTACGATGCATTCATGTGCGGTCAGGAAAAAAGAGTTATCCTCTGTCTACAAACACGTCGAGCAGAGCTGAGGCTGCTTCTCACATCCTTCACTCACACGCTCGCTACGACCTTGTCGAGGAAAAACAAATTAAAGTCCCATTTATTACACGCTGCTCTTTGTTAGCGCCTGACTGGCAGCACAAGGACGCCCCCCCGTCCCTCCGTGGATAGATTTAACCCCACAGACGCTCGTCGTGGTTCTGATCACGTGTTCGTCTTCCTCTGGCTCCGACGTGAATCAATCAGAACCTTCAGCTTGTTTGTCCAGTTCTTGAACGCAGCTCGGAGCCAAGCCGCCGTCATGTCGAGGTTATCATCACGTTAAAGACAGGAAGTCTCTGAACAGGTTTCATGGAAACTTTCAGCTCGTGTCTCATGACAACATGTAATCACAGCAGCTGTATCAGGATTCATCACCTGATGAACCCTGAAGGCAGCTCGAGCACGTTGCTGCATTCAAGGACACTTTTAAGGGCCTTGAACATGGATTTTCAAAGCCCGCTTTTGTTAAATTATGATTCTTCAGTCAACTGTTTCCGCTCGGCTTCAGTTACCAGGCAACTTGGCTGCACATTTTAAGACAGACGTGATTAAGCAAACACATTCTCCTCTGAACACATTCAGGCTGCTGCTGCATTCAAGTCCTCATGTGGAGCTCGTTATACGTCCTGAGGACGGGTGGAGGTGGAGGTGGAGGTCAGGTGACACATTTCCAGCTTTAAATCTGAATCATAATCATCAGAAACAAACTGAACCACGACGTCACCTCATGTTTGCTGTTTTTCCAGAGCGAGGCCGAACCAACAGTTTATTTACAGACACACACACACACTTTAAAGCTATTAATATGTAGAGTTTGAGAGAGAGAGAGAGAGAGAGAGAGAGAGAGAGAGAGAGAGAGAGAGAGAGAGAGAGAGAGAGAGAGAGAGAGAGAGAGAGAGAGAGAGAGAGAGAGAGACGGAGGAGAAGTGGTGTCGACATCCACCCGCTGTGGAAACTGATACTGCTGCTCACAAACAACGAGAAACTGGAGCCACGCCGACACAAACGTGTCCCCATGTTTCTGACGGAACATGTCGGCGTCCTGAAGAGTGAAGCAGTGAAAGTGACGAGACAGACGGCTGAATATGCACAGACTGGATCCCTCACCCCACCACCATCAGCCACGAGGAAACAGCTGCCAGTCATGTGACTTCAGTGTTTTTAACTTCCTGTTTGCTTTGTAAATGACTCGTTGTTTTTGGACATAACGAACTCGAATGAACTCACAGTCGTATTAAATGTTCACTTGACACGGTCAGAACCCGACCCAACATATCAGTCCAAGTTAACGTCCTGACAACCTTTAAAAAACGTCTGTAAGGACGCCCCCCCCCATCTTCCCCTGACGATCGCCCCGTCCTCGCCCTGACGATCGCCCCGTCCTCGCCCTGACGATCGCCCCGTCCTGACGGTCACGCCGGCAGGTCTTCCCTGAACGTCGACTGCGTTCGAAGTGTTGGAGCTGAAGCGGTGAGTCATGGGTCAGCGTACCTCGGCGAGCGAACAGGACGAATATGGCTGATATTTTTAGGTGAGTGACTCACGCAGACACACATCTCTCTCTCTCTCTCTCTCTCTGTTTTCTCTCCACGCTCTCACTCCTCGACTTCACGTCTTAACGGAGCGCTAACGAGCTCGCTCTGGGAGGTACCCGGGTCTGATGCCGTCCTGAACACTCGTCTGACACCTCCATCACGCAGACATGTGGATGACGTGTTCAGACTGCTCATTAACCTGCAGTCAGGCTGTTGAGGATCTTTGCTGAGGTGGTCTCACCTGTAAATCTGATCTGTGGTCAGTTTTAGCAGCAAAGATTCAAACTGATTCTGTTGATATGATGAATAACTTCATTAATAGACGTCACCTCACTATTTTAAACAAGAATCTGCAGATTATTGCTGACACTAACATTTATCATCATGAATCTGTGCAAGACTGAAAAGTTCACGGTGACTCCGTCAGACGTCAAAGATCCTCAGTTTACTGTCAGAGGACGAAACAAAAAAGACTCATGATCAAAAAGATGCTGATTCAATTAAAGATTGATGATTAATCGACTGACGTGAAGGTTTAAACATGCTGTGATTAACCTGAGAACACACACACACACACACACACACACACACACACACACACACACAGCAGCTGAACCTTCAAGGCTCTCACACACTTTGAATGTCCCCAAACTTTGAAGACGATCTGGACGCTGCCGAGCGGCAGCAGAGGGAGGAGTCTGGATGAAGGCTGAGAGCCTCCCTGAAGGAAAGAAAGAAACACACACTGCACTTCAAAGAACAGGAGGAGGAGGAGGAGAAGGAGGAGGAGGAGGAGGAGGAGGCCACTGCCTCAGCCTCCACCATCATAGAGAACCACTGAGAGGATGACGAGTTGTCTGTGGGACGGCCAAACAGCAGAGGCTGATGGGTAACAAACATTTGGACAACTACCAAGTCTCAGAGACTACGTCCAGGTTTTAGACAGTCTGCGGGGACTTCTCAGAGACTACGTCCAGGTTTTAGACAGTCTGCGGGGACGTCACAGAGACTAGGTCCAGGTTTTAGACAGTCTGCGGGGACGTCACAGAGACTAGGACCAGGTTTTAGACAGTCTGCGTGGACGTCACAGAGACTAGGTCCAGGTTTTAGACAGTCTGCGAGACGTCACGGAGACTACTTCCAGGTTTTAGACAGTCTGCGGGGACGTCACAGAGACTAGGTCCAGGTTTTAGACAGTCTGCGGGGACGTCACGGAGACTACGTCCAGGTTTTAGACAGTCTGCGGGAACGTCACGGAGACTACGTCCAGGTTTTAGACAGTCGCAGGGACGTCTCAGAGCTGAGCTGTTGTCTTCAGGCTGGTTTAAATAAAGTTGGGCGTTGAATTGAAGCCACAGTTTAAACACGTTAACCGTTGGGTGGTTCACAGATGGAGGGATCTCCGCGTCTTACTGTCATGTCACTGAGCTCTGATTGGACGTTTTTCCTCAAACTCAAAGTCATTATCAGGATGAAGCAGCGGCGCCCTGAGCGAGGCTAAGATCTGAGGATGAGATCAGATTTGAGGGGATGACGGGATTAGACACAGCGAGGCGTCGACCTGACAGCTCATCACAGCTTAACATGATCCCATCAGCACCACCCGTTTACCTCCATCTACTAAAGGTTTGGACCCAGCACCAGATCCAGCAAGAACAGGAGGAAATATCTGAACCAGCGATGACAGAACGTGTCCATTTGTGCCAGAACTCCACAGAAATCATGTGATTTGACTCGTTTGAGGCGTCTCTAGTTCAAACGTTGTTTTAATGTTTGAGTTTGTCTCAGAGGACGACACACACACTCCTGTGTCATCGCTCCCATCAGCCCTTTGTCGTCCTCCACAGCTCTGTGAGTCTGAGTGACGCCACGACGCCGAGGGGCCTGCGACGCCGCCGCCTCTGTGGAAGGTCACGGGGTCGTTCATCACATTACATCACCGGCATGATGATAAAGACCGCACTAAACGCCGCACAGCACGCCGCGATGCAGTGACCGCCGATAAATAACCGACGACCTGGAGGCGTTAGAAGAGACGAGGAGCGGCAAAACGTTGTGAAGGTCGTAAAGAGGTCGACACAGACTCAACGTTTGTGAAGAGTTCTATTAAAATAGAAATAGATCAGTTTGAATTAAGTCACATAAATAAACAGTTTAATTATAGACAACAGGCGGCTCAGTCCTCGCTGCTCCCCGTCTTCCCCCCTCCCTTTCACTCTTCAGCCGTCTGTCAAAAAATTAATTAATTAAAAATCTAATTTCTTAAAATCTTAAACTTCCTTTCACCTGCACGTCGTTTGTTGTGATTCTGTTATTAGTTTATGAAGTTTGTTCTGTTATTAGAATCAAAGAATTCATAGCGAGAAGAACTTTGTGTTTCAGTGTTTGAGCTGAGAAACGTTTCTTGTACGTTGTTGGTAAGTTGTTGGTACATTGTTGGTACATTATTGGGACGTTGTTGGGAAGTTGTTGGTACATTGTTGGTACATTGTTGGGACATTGTTGGGACATTGTTGGGACATTGTTGGGAAGTTGTTGGTACATTGTTGGGAAGTTGTTGGTACATTGTTGGTACATTGTTGGGACGTTGTTGGGACGTTGTTGGGAAGTTGTTGGTACATTGTTGGGACATTGTTGGTACATTGTTGGTACATTATTGGGACGTTGTTGGGAAGTTGTTGGGAAGTTGTTGGGACGTTGTTGGGAAGTTGTTGGGACGTTGTTGGGACGTTGTTGGGAAGTTGTTGGTACATTGTTGGGACGTTGTTGGGACGTTGTTGGGACGTTGTTGGGAAGTTGTTGGGAAGTTGTTGGTACATTGTTGGGACATTGTTGGGACATTATTGGGACGTTGTTGGGAAGTTGTTGGTACATTGTTGGTACATTGTTGGGACGTTGTTGGCACGTTGTTGGGACGTTGTTGGGACGTTGTTGGCATGCTGTTGGCACGTTGTTGGGAAGTTGTTGGTACATTGTTGGTACATTGTTGGTACATTATTGGTACGTTGTTGGGAAGTTGTTGGGAAGTTGTTGGTACATTGTTGGTACATTGCTGGTACATTTTTGGGACGTTGTTGGGACGTTGTTGGCACGTTGTTGGGACGTTGGGTCTGTGTCGCCTGCAGGAAGGTCTCGTTAGCGTTTTATGACTTCCATCTAATTAAAGCTTAACGATCATTTGATCAGCAGACGCCTGCAGGTCAAACATTCACCTTTTTATTCTTCACGAGAACAAAGACAGAGTTGGATTTGAAGAAGTGACGGAGCCTCCTGCAGCTGATGGTGCTCTCTCTCTCTCCAGGAGGAGGTGTCCTGATTTACTACACCTCCCTGCTGTCCCATGATGCAACACAGGAGGAGATGATGAATGTGTCATGTGATACAGAGTCGTTCATTATGAGGTGCCGGGCGGCACGGAGGGGAAGAACCTCGGTACTGTCACGTTATTCCCTGCTGGTCTCAGAGGCTCTGACCCGGTCTGGTCCGGTCCGGCTGCTAAGCCCGGTTCTGTTAGCAGCAGTTAATTAGCAGTCAGCTAATTAGCAGTCAGCTAATTAACTGAGTAGCAAAGCAGTTACCTTGGAAACACTCGACTCAAGGAGTTCATAGTGAAATTCACTTCAGGAACATTTACCGGAGACGGATCGTCTCAGCCCACTGTCGTCCTCCGCCTGAGACCTCCGTCAGCTCCACCCTGATCAATCTTTAACGGGCTCTTTGAAGCCGCGTGTTGAACACGGAGTCCTACTTCCTTCACGGCGAGGCCTCTCCCGCTTTAAAAAGAAGCCAGGAGACTCAATAATGCATAAAAAGCAGGGCATTGTGGGAGGCTGGCCTAGAAGGAGTATGCAAATGAATTGTGGGTAAGAAGGCCAAACACACACACACAGGCTCCGCCCACACGCTTTCTGATTTAAATACAGTTCTGAGTGGAGTTCTTCTTCTGTCTGACGGGTTCTGACCCGACCCGGCAGCTTTCCACTTTTCATGGATGTCAGACGTCCAATCAGAGGCTGCCGTGGACAGCAGGAGACCAACGTGAGCGCGGCGCAGAGCGAGCCGGTTTCCATAACAAAGAGTAATCAGAGCTCGCTCTTTGTTAGCTGCTCCATGATTGACCTCTTTTCTCTGCTCAGGTCCAACACACACACACACACACACACACACACACACACACACACACACACACACACACACACACACACACACACACACACACACACACACACACACACACACACACACACACACACACACACACACACACACACACACAGAGGCTGAATGAGGCCTGAAGGAAGCAGCTGCTGCTGAAGACAATAACATTCCTCTGTCTTCACGGGGTTTTCTGAGTGTGATCACTTCCTGTGTCTCTGTGAGGACGCGGGTGTGTGACTGAGCGAAGGTTTCGGTTTATAACCTCGATCCACTTTGAGAAAATGTTCAAAATCTGTTGGAGGTGACGTCCTCAAATATCAAATATATTCAGTTCACTGTGACAGAGAATAAATATTCACACTGTACATGAACTCTTCAGACTTTGACTCTTCACCTTATTGAACTTGAAAACAAACCTTGGTCCACAGAAACATTAAAGATGATTCAGAAATATTCAGATGAAACGCTGATCGACGCACCGTCGACGACAATGATGATGATGTCATTATAGCGCCTCATCATCTCAGGATGCTGACTCAGCAGCTGACTGATGACATCACTGTCTGTATTAATGAGCACCGACTTAATTACACCAGACGCCGCCTCCTTCTTCTTCTGCTCCTCTGAGGGACGGGTCAGCAGAGATGTCTGATCCCAGCGGCGGGAAACAAACCCGGTGATGACAGGAGGCGACGCCTGGCAGCCAGAACACCGACAACGCTGTCAGTCTGCCAACACCTACTCCTTCTTCTCCTTCTCCTCCTCCTTCTTCTCCTCCTTCTCCTCCTCCTTCTTCTCCCTCTCCTCCTCCTCGTAAAGTGCAGCGCGGCACTCAATGTTTAATCAGGATGACCTCTTTAGTTCAGAGGATGAATAAAAGATTAAAGAGGAGCTCAGTTAAAAGTTAAAACAAAAGCAGGAGGAGGCGAAAGAGGAGGGAGGAGGGAGCGCCTCCGACTTATGAAACCATCGGCAACCGTCGGAGGGACTGAACCACATCAGACTGACGCTTACAGATCCAACCCTGGTTTCTAAAATGGCGTCGCCATGGCAACAAACTCCACATTTTATCCTGTAACCTGAAAACATTTTCCGCACAGCAGTCTGAGGGGACGTCACAGAGACTACGTCCAGGTTTTAGACAGTCTGCGGGGATGTCACAGAGACTACGTCCAGGTTTTAGACAGTCTGCGGGGACGTCACAGAGACTACGTCCAGGTTTTAGACAGTCTGCAGGGGTGTCACAGAGACTACGTCCAGGTTTTAGACAGTCTGCGGGGACGTCACGGAGACTACGTCCAGGTTTTAGACAGTCTGCGGGGACGTCACGGAGACTACGTCCAGGTTTTAGACAGTCTGCGGGGAGGTCCTGGAGACTACGTCCAGGTTTTAGACAGTCTGGGGGGACATCACGGAGACTACGTCCAGGATTTAGACAGTCTGCAGGGGTGTCACAGAGACTACGTCCAGGTTTTAGACAGTCTGCGGGGACGTCACGGAGACTACGTCCAGGTTTTAGACAGTCTGCGGGGACGTCACGGAGACTACGTCCAGGTTTTAGACAGTCTGCGGGGACGTCACGGAGACTACGTCCAGGTTTTAGACAGTCTGCGGGGACGTCACGGAGACTACGTCCAGGTTTTAGACAGTCTGCGGGGACGTCACGGAGACTACGTCCAGGTTTTAGACAGTCTGCGGGGACGTCACGGAGACTACGTCCAGGTTTTAGACAGTCTGTGGGGACGTCACAGAGACTACGTCCAGGTTTTAGACAGTCTGTGGGGACGTCACGGAGACTACGTCCAGGTTTTAGACAGTCTGTGACCACATCAAGTCTCGAGGGTTCGAATCCCTTTGTACCAGCCGTTCATGCGTGTTGTGTTTTTGTCCGGTTTGGTTTCAGAGTTTGGTCTCTGCAGACGAGCAGGGACAGAAAGCAGCAGCAGAGTCGAGCTCGAACACCTCGAGGTCAGAAAACAGCTGCACGAGTCCCGACGTGACAGAAACTCGATGTAACACCGTCAGGTTCAGGCGCCGACTGATGGAGGTGAAGGGGGTTATGGGAGCAGCAGTCAGTCTGCGGGGTCACTCACACATGTGCACGGCAGCGTCCTGTCCGGACACGCTCACTTTAACTCATCGTCCAATCTAAAATTAAATGCTTTTACTCTGACAGGCATCAACACTTCCTGTTTGTGTCTGTGAGAGACGCAGCTTTGTCCCAGTGAAGTCTCAGCTCGGAGACGTTGAAGGTGCTGCTGTCATGGTAACTGTCAGAATAATCTGCCATAAAGCGAGTTGAGATGTTGCGGCTCAGCGTTTGATGATAAAGCGGTCCGTGTGCTGACTGTGCACAGCGGTGTTGTCAGCCGGTAAGCTGCTGACCGAAGCCTCCGCCCGCCTGCCGCTCCGCCCGCTTATCAACGCGGAGACGAGCTGGAAAAACCTTATGAGGGAGAAGTCGATACGTTATGCTGCTGTGACCTTTACAGGAAGGAAGACGCTTCAACAGGAAGCCGATCCTGAACTGTCCTCTGAATGACGCCGTCAAGGTGAGGTCCAACGTTTAACCCTTCGACTGCTGCTTCAGGACGGACGCCACACACAGGACTGCCAGCTGCTTCATCAAATACAGGTCAAATATCAAATTACTAATAATCAAATATCAATACAAACTAATAAACAGAGTGTCCCTGAATGCAGCACAGGAAACCTGACTTAGACCCGTCTTCGCGGAGACGTTATCTGAGGTGTCGGTCAGCTGGAAGGCCGAGACGAGACAACGAGGACAAACTGAGCCAACAGAGAACCTCACCACAACTCTCCGACAACCTATCTGCAATCTACATGCTTTTATTCTGAAGGTCTGAGCAGACTGTGCTGTTCCTCTGAGGCTCAGCTGACTGGACGGTGATAGAACGTGTTGCTATGATACTGGGCTGCAGCTCGTCACCACGACGACCAACGACTGAAGAGGTCAGCTGACTGTCTCTGTAGCTGCTGTTAGCTCGTGTTAGCTCAGCTGAGCAGTTAGCTGCTTTAGCCTGAAGCTCGTGTGTGAATCAGAGCGTTGGAGCTAACGGATGTTTTAGTTCATCAGCGTGTGAACTTCACACCTTCAGACGAGGATCAGGCTGAACTCCGAATATCAAAGTGCCGGTATCATGACGTCCCTGTCCTGAGGCCCGGTGTCTGAGGAAACACGCTGATGTCCGTGAAACGGCAACAATTAAAAGTTGCGGCGTGCGTGAAATGGAGCGATGACACGGCGCCGTCATGAAGGAAACATGCAGATGATTGGAGCACTTTGTCAAGCAGAGAGAGGCTCGCAGGCAATCTCTGAATTATTACAGCAATTTTCACGGCGTTTCGAGGAGGATAATCCGAGCGCTGCAGCACAGTCCCACTCCCCTGAAGGAAAACTGAAGGGTGCTTCACCTGCCACCTCCAAACACCACAGAAGAAGACGAAGGCTTTACGTCCGCATCAGGAAGCTTCAAGTCAATCTACAAATATGACGTGGTAAATATATAAGAGTATTTAAGACACTGTGAGGGAACACAGTGTCAAAATAAAGTAAAAAATATCTAAAATAATCTGAAGAAAGAAAGAAATCAGTTTGTCCTTTTACAATATCGTCAGATAAAAGTCCAAACTTTATCTTCAGATGATGTTCTGATATTTTCATAATAAAGTTATATGTTTTATTAGAGTGCATGATGGGATACGTAGGCATGGAGACTGTCGGCAAATTCACCAAAAACATCCGGATATTTAATCACAAGTACCGACCAGAACTGTGATATTTAAAGAATAAAATCAATCTGGATCCTCCTAAATCATCCCTGCATCTTTCTGCTCTCCATGTGTGGTTCCCATTCTGTATAATTTAACATATTTGAAGTTACAGACGCTCTCCTCAGACGATTGATTATTGTTTCATGTCATAACAATAAATGTAATAGTGCAGCCTGTGATCATAAATGTGAGCTGCAGATGAAACATGTACAATAACATTTAGAGCTGAATGAAACACATCAGTTATAAATAACGTGCAGGTTGAACGTTCTGGTTTGGTTGTCCAAAGGTTAATAAACTCAGATTTACATTACACTGTGTTGCTGCGTGGACGAGATGACAAAGTGTTTGAGCGCGAGCAGCAGCAGCAGCAGCGCGGCAGTCAACACGGGTTAATTCATCGCAGCCTCTCCGCCTGCTGGCTGGCCCTGCTACATCTGCTACATCAGCTACATCAGCACTTTCCTGCCGTCTCTGGAAATGACTGTTTGCTGTTCGGTAATAAGAAGCTGTCATACGGAGCCACGACTGCAGGCTGATACAAACCAGGCTGATCTGAGAGCAGCCGAGCCAGCGAGGTCTGATTATAGAAATGTACACAGCTGATCTGATACAGTTTGATCCAGTCATCTCACTGATCACAGAACCACAGCTTCAGAACTTCATTCAAACTGGGTCAGACTTCATTCAACATATTTGCTGCTTTATTCTGCAGATGTTTAAAAATTAAAAGTCTACAGGGAAGAGAAGGGATTATTTTAATGTGAAGGATCAGTTCAGGAAGTGCGGGGATTCAGACTTCCTGTTCCTCTTAATTAACATCAAACGAGCCTCACACGGAATAAAACCAGCCAACTGAAAACAGAAGGACGAGAGGGCAAGGACGACCGGGGACAGATTCATGGTCCTCTGAGGCTGCCCTTTAGTCCACACACTCCTCTCGACCAACCAGAGAGCAGCAGGGAGCGATCGACCAATCAGAGAGCAGCAGCGAGTGCCTACATAAAGATAACTTCCTCTAGTTATCAAAATAAAGTTTTACTCCGATTTACTGCGATGAGCCTCAACGTTTGAAATACACCACTAAACCTTACTCACTTCTGACCGTGTCACATGGTCTTCATCAGCTTCACTCAGTACTGCTGTCAACTGTAGCTGCTGTTAGCTCATGTTAGCTGCTGTTAGCTAATGTTAGCTCAGTCTGTTAGCTGCTGTTAGCTTAGTCTGTTAGCTGCTGTTAGCTGCTGTTAGCTCATGTTAGCTCAGTCTGTTAGCTGCTGTTAGCTCATGTTAGCTCAATGTTAGTTTAGTTTTTGATCCTAAGTCATGTAATCAGAGTAAATACTTGAGTACAGCTGTCCACAGAGGGATTACATGTATTCTAGGTATCTACCTGTTTATACGTTACTGTCGGTCTGTTAAAGCTTCTTCACGGTTCCAGTAAACTGGTGAACTGATGAGAAACCTGTTCCAACAGCCTGTTTACAGCTCGGCCTGTAACAGGAGAGCCTGCAGGGAGTCCGGCTCTGTAACACCACGAGTTAGTCCAGCACAAATCCCCAAACCTGCTCCTGGTTTAATCAGCCCTGCAGAAGGCTGTAATGAGCTGCCGTGGGATTATCCACACTTTGGTTTAAGATGCTGGGAAAGTCCGCCTGCTCGCCGGACTCCATACGACCACAGAGACTTCAATAAGTCTGTACGAGGATGAATGTGACTACGGCTACCGAGCCTTTACCCCGGCCTGGCAGGAGGAGGTCGAGGATGGAGGGGTGGAGGGATGGAGGGGTGGAGGGCCTCCCATCAGAGACGACTTCTCCATCCTCTCAAACGTCCAATTACCCAGCAGAGCTGCGCATGTGTCATCTTTAAACAGCTTTGAGCTGAACTGGAATCAGTTTAATGTGACCTGCCTTCATCTGCAGTACATAATAACACAGGATTTCATGGCTTTAAATACATAAGACAAACTAGATCTGTCCTGGAGATGAACAGGTTTTCTTGTGACGCTGAGACCCTTGAAAATAAGGTCGCAGGTAGAAACCCGATGACTTCTGTGCTGCATGTGGACCAGGTGAGTACGGAGCGTGTAACCTGGTTTCCTGATGCATCCACACAAACAGAGCAGCTGCTCACAGCTGGAAACAAACATCCACAGAGCTTTTAATTTGAAATGTTACAGCTGATGTTAAAACGAGGCCAGGTCGAGTACTCGAGTATTCGAGTATCAGACAGCGACCGGATGAAGTGACGTCCGGAGCAGAACTGAATGAAGCTAACAGGACGACGCGGCTTTATCCCGCGACCTCAGACGACGACACTCGATGTTTCTTGAACGCATCACACCGTGTACTGCTGGAGCAGAGCTAACGGGGCAGAGGTCTCTCAAACCAATCAGATCTCAGTGCAGCCTCACCTGTCACAAACCGATCTGTTAATCTAACAGAGCCGTGTGTGTGACCCGAGGTGTTGCCACCTGTCTGCCACGCACACCTCCAACACCTGTAACATCACCTGTAAACACCGGAGCACGGTGCAGGTAAACTCTGTTCTTCTTCACGAGCGACCATCAAACGACAACGACTACAAAACTACACGCTGTGAGAAAACATCCTGCGCCTCCGTTAAAGGAGGGAACGACGATCACGTGACACTTCAGCTGACTCCAGATCAGTTTTTACCTGCGACGATCACGTGACTTACTAACCACGACTGAACGAGTCCAACAGAAACAACATGAACGCATCGTGTGGACTTCACACACACACACTAAACAAACCTGACTCAAACACTTTAAACTGTGAGTCCGCTCTAGGCCGCACCTTTTCCTCTCTCTGCCGTCCAATGAGAGAAGCCGTCACAGTAACCTGCACCAATCAGACTCAGCCTTTATCTGCAGTCTCATGTTGTAGATCACACACACACACACACACACACACACACACACACACACACACACACACACACACACACACACACACAGTATCCATGGTTACAGATGCTGGATCTGAGGAGACTTTACTACTTTCATGTGAGCATCTGCGGCCTCTCTCAACTGCAACGTGAAAACTGAGTTAAACTGTCGACTCCGCTCCATCGATCAGCATCCGCTTTAAAGAAAAACACAAACAATGAAAAAAACTTCTCTGCACCTGACAGGACAAACTGATGCCATGATGCAACACAGAGCAAGTGGAGCCGAGTGAGGCTCAATCAATGAATCCATTCTTCTTCTTCTTCAAAAACACAGAGACGATCAAGGAGAGAGAGATGTTACAGTGAAGAGAGGGAGGGAGAGGGAGAGAGAGAGAGAGACAGAGAAAGACAGAGACAGACAGAGACAGACAGAGTCAGAGAGTGTGCAGTCTCATTCATGAATGTGTTATTTTTATTTTATAATCATCCGTCACTCTCTCAAAGTTCCACCTCCAGGCCTCGAGCTGTGACCATGAAATGACCTCCAGGCTTTATTCCAGGCCTGGAGAAGCTTCCTTGAACACTCACTGGGTTTATTTAACTGTTTGTGCGTCCGGCTGATGAACACTTTCACTGTGAGCCGCTCACAAAGTTCAAGGCGAGTTTATTTCTGTCGGTGACACAGCCTCCGAGCGCTCGTCATTAAACCTGTGCTGGAGCGGTGAAAAGCAGCTGTTGGTGTGTGTGGAGGAGGAAACGGAAAGGTCACATTAAGCTGCTAAATAAAGAAGAAGAAGATTCAGAGTGGTGCTGTGTTGTGATTAAAAACATCTCTGCCGCCGCCGTGCAGTGCTGACTGGGCTTTCTGTCTCTGTGCTCGCTGCCACCCCTCCCCCTCAAACCTCCAAACCAAAAACAGCATCAAAGCAATCAAAATGGTAATGTTAGGCATGAATGGGGCCCATCCCCCCTCCTCCTCCTCCTCCTCCTCCTCCTCCTGCACGAAACTCTGCAGACTTTTTTTTCCTCCCTCCTCTCCATGCTAGAAAAAAGGGGGGGGGGGTGGATGGATGGATGGGAGGATGAAGGGGGGAGAGCGAGCGAGTGAGCGAGCAACCACTACCCCCACCCCCTGTTTCTCTCTCAAAATGGAAGCTTCCACTACCAAACTGAAAGAAGAAGAAACAGCAACAACAACAAGGTTTGCTCCGGATCAGAGCTTTAAACAAACAGCAAGTTTAAAGGCCTGAAGTGGAACTGCAGCGACCGAGGCTGCTGCTCACTGAGCTGCATTCCTCTGTCAGCCACTCGCAAACACCAGCTGAATAAAAAAATAAAAATAAATAAAAATCGACCTATTTTCTTTGATTTCTTCTTTGCTAATGTGGAGGAAGTTCAGTGTGCGCTGCTGTCGGGCTGGGACCGACCGGCGGGGCGGTGCAGCAGTCGGGGGGAGCAGGAGGAGCTGGCCTCGGTGCTGAATGAACACACACCGCTCTCAGCATCCATCCATGGGCTAACACACACACACACACACAGACACACTGACAAACACACACACACACACACACACACACACACACCTGCCTCAAAGTTAATATAGGACAGCGTTTGTCAGCCATAGTAGAAAAGTGAAAGCGTAACCGTGAGCCAATCAGAGGCGCCGCTGGGGGTCACGTGAGGAGCAGCAATAATACCAGCAGACTAAGTATAAAGTCACAAAACACGGGAGCTGTTTAAAAACACGGTTATAACCGACTCCACCGTGACGGTACCGGCCAGCTTCACCTACACTAACTCCACCCTGACGTCCACACACACACACACACACAGCGTGAGCCGGAGAGTTAGCAGCTCTTTATTATATTTATACACCAGAAACATGTCGACCTTTCTCAAAATGGACGCTACAAATTTCTCCAACATGACACAAGTTTGAGCCGCGAGAAGAAGAAGAAGAAGGCGGGAAAAGCCGAGCCGGGCTAACGGCTGTGACACGACGAGGAGAAGAAGAAGAAGAAGAAGGTTTAATAAGAGAAACAACAACTAACAACAGCCTCCATGTTGTTACACTGTAACACACACACACAGTGTAACACACACACACACACACTGTGTAACACACACAAACATTAGCTTACTTGTTTATCGCTCAGCGCCGTTATCCGTGTCTGCCGGTCGTGTAGCGGTCTCTTGAGCTCTGCATCCTGCGGGTCAAACACATTCAGCGACCAAAGTTCAGTTTGTTCTTGTTACAGCAGAGTCACCGTGTGGAGCTGTTAGCCCGAGCTGCTAAAACACAATAATAACTAAATAAAGGGCGATGCTAACTGGTTAGCTGTCCGTGAAGGAGGCAGATTAATGCTGATAAAGTTTCTCCACACTCCCTCTCTCCTCCTCATCGTATATCTCTCTCTATATATAAATATATAGCGTTTCTTTTTTTACCTGTGGGTCTTGCTTCATCTGTGCAACTAGTTTGTGAGCGATGGAGGAGTGAAATGAGAATTAAAGGAGGAAAATAAAAGTGTCTCAAGTTTTTCGGGTGTCAGGGAGGAACAAAGCGGTGATGATGATGAAGCCACGGCGACTCAGTTTCTCTCAGCACCTCATAAATATTCAGGTCGCGTCCTGATCGCCACACAGCACCACCACCACCTCCACCTCCTCCACCACCGCAGCATTATCACTCCAAACATTTTTCTTGTTGCTCGGTGAAAAAAGACCCACGACAATCAGCCAAAGTCCCGTGAAAAGTGCACTTTAATCGGACTCCGGTCGCCGTGTCGCCCCGGTTCTGTCGCATAGTTCTCCCTCGGAGTGCTCGGCTCCTCATCCCTTCACATTTCTCCTTCTCCTCCTCTCACTCCTCACAGCAGCACTAAGGCTAGAATAACACGATGTTTCACTTACCTGATGACATTGGATTTCTACTTTCAACGCCTCTTGCAGGCCTTGTAGTTCCATGTTCCGACCAGAAAAGCACTTTTCTCCCACTTTCGTCGCGGCCGACACGAAGTTTAAGTGAATTAAAGATTTTTTAAAGCGACAATAACAATTGAAAGAAGAACTACTCAGGCTGCAAAGCAAGTTCTCGCTTCTTTTTACAGGCTAGGACTCATCACCCACTTTCCGCCCGTCTTCAAAAGTGCTCCAAACCCGGCGGAAAGAGCTCAGGCCCCGCACGGGTCCTCTCCAGATGACGGCCGAACGCCGAGGGGTCAGACGGGGGAGCGGGTTCGCTTTTCTTTCGCTAATTTTAAGTTGAAAAACGGGAACTATATTTTGTCCGAGTCCGCGGCTTGATTTCACTTTGCCTGGGGAAAAGTTGCGCTTCGGCTGTCAATGGTAATTCTGAAGTTCCCGGATGGAGCACCCCCCCCACACACACACACACATACAGAGAGACTGGGCATGCGCAATGAGGCCGCACAGCCACAACTACTTGAACACAGAGCAGAGTATTTTTAATTAAATGTCTCATGTTTTCTATTTTTATAATCAAACTACACCGAGGTGACCTCATTACACAGACAGAGCACACACGAGAGCGTCCATAAAAAACAGATTTACTATTATATTTATTATTTCAGCTCGAGGAGCCAAAAAAGAGCCAGAAATACACAAAATGATGAGTTTGAATATGGACACACCGTTTTAGACTGCATACTCTCCAGTGGGGTAAAATAACTAAACTCAGGATTTACATCATGTGTTTAAATGCAGTAACTTTCTTCATTATGATTTGAAATGAAGTTTAACTTTGTAACAGGAGTCCGTACTGAACGAGCTGCTCGTCTGCGGCTGCTAGTTAAAATCTTACACTAAAGAACAAAGAAATATTATATTAAATTGTTCAAATGTGTCACAGGCCTTTCTGTTGTCTTATATACTGTTACAGTGTTTTTATTTTCATGATGTTAGCACAGAGAGAACATCATGAGGTAACCTACATTGTGATGTATGAGGAAACTGGTGCACTCCTGCTGCCCTGAACTAAAGTTGGGAGCTCTGCCTAAAAACAACAAAGAGCAGAAAGAAGAAGAGAGGTCGACAGCACAGGAGAGTCACACATGTCCATGTGTTGGTATGTTCTCTGATTCCAGCATGTTGGATCATCATCTCACTGTCTTCTTCGTCTTTCCACACATGCATGTTGTGTTTGCTCTATGAACAGAATATGATCTTCATAACTTTGATTTCATTTGTGTTTAATCATCTGAAAATAAATTCACTATGTTTTTATTAGAATGAGACTTTTTATCCTCTTCCCCAGAGTCTGCCATGTGTCTACAGACTGAACACTGGATCCAGATTCAGAGGGACTTCAGGGGGAGCTGGTGACCTAAACTTACTCACCAGAAAACCCCATGAAACATGTCTCATTAAATGTCTTATTCTGGGTATAGATCATTAACACACGAGTTAACATAAACTAGCAACGGCTGAGCTTGCTGTTCTACCAACTGACCCAGTAAAAACGGATCTGCAACCCATTTTAGAGACAATGTTTTAAAGTAATCTAACTACATTCACCTTTCAGAGCTGGTGGTTTCGTGCTGTACGAGTCATATTTGGATATTTCCATCATGACCTATGTTTGGTTCATATCCAGGATGCAGAGTTGGAAATCATCCTGCCGTGTTGGAAACTTTATTCAGCTCTCATGGGAAATCTGGATTTATCTTGTTTTCACAGTAATCTTCATGGAAAGGCCCATTGTCGCTCCTCTACACTTCATATATTCATCTACAGACTTTGAAATATTATAAACTTTATCTGAACAGCCTGTAGAGTCAAACTTTAAACTGTGATGATTTATACCTTTGTTCTCGTATTCAAAGCTGTTTACACTGTACACATCTTTTATTTTTGACACATCACACCATATATACTGTATATGTGTATGTATATTCATAATTTTTTATCTTTTAGATTTGCCGTATTTTTCTTAGATCTCTTTAAACTTGTATACATTTTATATATTGATGTTTATTGCTGTTTGCAGCAGGGGTATGAGGGAAATGCTGTTTCAGCTCTCTGTATGTCCTGTACATGTGACAATAAAGTTCACATTTTGTCATCTTTAATATTCAATAAAATCTAATAAGGTTCATTTTTTACAGTGTGATTAAAATAAAGTAAATAAATGTTTGTGTGTGTGTTTGTGATACAGCGACGTGGTGACAATGAGCCACAGTTACAAACTTAAACCGAAGTTCTTCTTAAACTACTTTAAAAGTCATTTCATTTAAAAATGTAACCTAAGAAATAAAAAGCAGGGTGTGGGCAGACATCTTGTTCATCCAAATATGAAGATACATATGAAGCCTCACTCTGAGGCAGTTTGTGAGCCTCTACACACAGAGGCCGAACGTGGCAGTTTGTTCCAGTCATCCAGCCTCTAAATGTGGCAGTTTGTTCCAGTCATCCAGCCTCTAAATGTGGCAGTTTGTTCCAGTCATCCAGCCTCTAAATGTGGCAGTTTGTTCCAGTCATCCAGCCTCTGAACGTGGCAGTTTGTTCCAGTCATCCAGCCTCTAAATGTGGCAGTTTGTTCCAGTCATCCAGCCTCTAAATGTGGCAGTTTGTTCCAGTCATCCAGCCTCTAAACGTGGCAGTTTGTTCCAGTCATCCAGCCCCTAAATGTGGCAGTTTGTTCCAGTCATCCAGCCTCTAAACGTGGCAGTTTGTTCCAGTCATCCAGCCTCTAAACGTGGCAGTTTGTTCCAGTCATCCAGCCTCTAAATGTGGCAGCTTGTTCCAGTCATCCAGCCTCTGAACGTGGCAGTTTGTTCCAGTCATCCAGCCTCTGAACGTGGCAGTTTGTTCCAGTCATCCAGCCTCTAAATGTGGCAGTTTGTTCCAGTCATCCAGCCTCTAAACGTGGCAGTTTGTTCCAGTCATCCAGCCTCTAAATGTGGCAGTTTGTTCCAGTCATCCAGCCTCTAAATGTGGCAGTTTGTTCCAGTCATCCAGCCTCTGAACGTGGCAGTTTGTTCCAGTCATCCAGCCTCTAAACGTGGCAGTTTGTTCCAGTCATCCAGCCTCTAAACGTGGAAGTTTGTTCCAGTCATCCAGCCTCTAAATGTGGCAGTTTGTTCCAGTCATCCAGCCTCTAAATGTGGCAGCTTGTTCCAGTCATCCAGCCTCTAAATGTGGCAGTTTGTTCCAGTCATCCAGCCTCTAAATGTGGCAGTTTGTTCCAGTCATCCAGCCTCTAAATGTGGCAGTTTGTTCCAGTCATCCAGCCTCTAAACGTGGCAGTTTGTTCCAGTCATCCAGCCTCTGAATGTGGCAGTTTGTTCCAGTCATCCAGCCTCTAAATGTGGCAGCTTGTTCCAGTCATCCAGCCTCTGAATGTGGCAGTTTGTTCCAGTCATCCAGCCTCTGAACGTGGCAGTTTGTTCCAGTCATCCAGCCTCTAAATGTGGCAGTTTGTTCCAGTCATCCAGCCTCTGAACGTGGCAGTTTGTTCCAGTCATCCAGCCTCTTCTCCTCCATTTCTGTCAGCCTGACCCCCGACACCTCCTCCTTCTTCAACACTTTCTTCCCGCCCTTCGGACACAAGCCGAGCCGCTATTGGTCCGAGCTGCTTGTTCAGTGCGCGAGGGGACGAGAGGAGGCGGGAGGGGCGAGCCAATCAGGAGTTGCGAACGCGAGAGGGACAGGGCGGGGAGCCAATGAGCGTCAGAGAAGACTCAGCGAGGAGCAGTATGTGATGTGAGAGTTGATGAAGATGGCAGCAGTTGTTTTGTGTTCGGACGCGCAGAATAAGTTCAAAGCACCGACACACACGGAGCCCGGTGTGTGTGTGACCGAGCCCGGTGTGTGTGTGACCGAGCCCGGTGTGTGTGTGACCGAGCCCGGTGTGTGTGTGACCGGACCGAGGCCGACGTGTCGGCGGGCTGTGACCGAGAGCAGCACCATGGACAGAGGCAGCAGCTCCAGGGACTCACGCGGACACGGAGCCATTTATTCACGTCGGCGCTCGCGCTGCTCTCCTGTCTGTTTGTTTATACATTCACTGAGAAACCTCCACCCAAACCTCCACCCAAACCTCCACCCTAACCTCCACCCTAACCTCCACCCTAACCTCCAAACCTCCACCCTAACCTCCAAACCTCCACCCTAACCCCACCCTAACATCCACCCAAACCTCCACCCTAACCTCCTAACCTCCACCCTAACTAAAACCCCCCCCTAACCTCCACCCTAACTACCAAACCTCCACCTAACATCCACCCAAACATCCACCTAACCTCCACCTAACATCCACCCAAACATCCACCTAACCTCCACCCTAACATCCACCCCAAACCCTAACCTCCTAACCTCCACCCAACTACCAAACCTCCACCCTAACATCCACCCAACCTCCACCCTAACCTCCAAACCTCCACCCTAACATCCATCCAAACCTCCCTAACCTCCAAACCTCCTAACCTCCACCCTAACTACCAAACCTCCACCCTAACATCCACCCAAACATCCACCCTAACCTCTACCCAAACCTCCACCCTAACCTCCAAACCTCCTAACCTCCACCCTAACTACCAAACCTCCACCCTAACCTCTACCCAAACCTCCACCCTAACCTCCAAACCTCCACCCTAACCTCCACCCAAACCTCCACCCTAACCTCCACCACAAACACAGGCCTACAGTCTGCATCAAACCTTCGAGTAAAGTTGTAGTTTGTAGTCAGCTTGCAGCGCTGACAGAAAGTAGTCCCTCCCCCCTCCTCCTCTCCCTCCTCCACCTCCTCCTCTCCCTCCTCCACCTCCTTCTCTCTCCGCTCTCCGCCTGCCCGCTGGAACCCTCCCCCACCCGGTCAGGTCTGCTGCTACATCAGCTGCTACTTTTCATTTCACGGCTCAGCGGTGAAACTCTTCAAGTCTTTCTGTGCTGCTTTCCAAGCTGCTCCATCTCTGCTCCATCTCTGCTCCATCCACAGACT
The DNA here is from genome assembly GCA_004119915.2 of Collichthys lucidus. NCBI lineage: Eukaryota > Metazoa > Chordata > Actinopteri > Sciaenidae > Collichthys > Collichthys lucidus. The sequence continues at coordinate 784,899 of CM014099.1, read as the reverse complement.
TCAGATGTAGCTGGCTCCTCTTTATTATGTGTGTGTGTGTTTGCAGGGCTGGAGCCAGATTCTTACAAACACTGGGGTCAGTCCCAGCTCCCACCCGCATCCTGTATTTCTATGTTTCTGTGTTTAATGACATCATCTTACATTTTATTACACACACACACATCTGAATAATGTTTGTGTACATCTGTACGCACACAGCTTTAGTTTATGTTGTTAACTGTGTCTGAGTGTAACCTGGTGTGTGTGGTTCTGATTCTGACGTGTTGTTGTTCTAATGTTTTTTATTCTATTTCTACTTCTCACATAGTTTTCTGTTTGTGCAGAGGTCAGCTCAGTTACACATTTCATTTCTCTGCAGATGTTTCACGTTTCAGCAGGTTTTATTCAGATTTATCTCAGGTCCATTTTAACACATGGTCAGTGTATGTCTGTTAACCTGAACACAGGGACCGTGTTCTTTATTAAACATCCTCCATGCAGTGAACTTGGTCACGTCAGCACTCAGCTGGATTTAGAATAATCACGTTTGTGTCATAGCGTGTGACGTGAACTCAAAGGACAGTTATTTATAAATCCTACAGCATCAATAAGGAGCCATGAAATGCTGCTGACACGTCGCCATGAGTGTGACTTACATTTATTTAACAGGAAACAGGAAGCAGCTGTTCTTCATGTCGTCTCGTCACTTATTGTCTGATTCTCAGATCATGTCCAGAGTCTTTATATTCATTATCTTATATTATGTCCGCTGAGCTCGACCAGAGTCTGAGCTTAGTGAGTCTGAGCTTAGTGAGTCTGAGCTTAGTGAGTCTGAGCTTAGTGAGTCTGAGCTTAGTGAGTCTGAGCTTAGTGTTACACTGACAGTGTCAAACTAAGAGCAGCGTGCTCTGAGATGAAGCTCCATCTCCTCTATGTCAGACACACTGAGCCTGTCTAACAGCTGCTCAGTCAATACTGAATCAATGTTGGATCAATATGTAAAGTTTTTTTGTCTTTATGAGTCACTTACCACAAAAACGTGGAAATATTTGATTTAATGTGTCCATGTGTTTCAGCTGGTGAAGGTGGAGAAACATTAATACATAATATTGATTTATTGAAACCTGACGGAGCTCGACTCAGGATCAATGACACCACGTCAAACTGAATTATTCCAGCAGATCAGCTCTGTGAGTAAAGATATGAAATACATGTAACGCAGTGAAACTGAAATGTGGTGAAGTTTAAAGTGAGTACATTTATTATATTTGGTTAATACCAAGAAAAAAAGATGATTTTCTTTAAGCACAAAGTTTTATCAATGTTTCAAAGACAGAGAAACTGTAAATTTAAATTTAAAGTCAAACGTCAAACATAAAGTCTGCGTTGGTTTGAATAATAAAGTTTCACTCTGCTGCAGGAAGTCAGACACATGAACCCGGAGTCTGCTCGGTCCAGTCTTCGTTTTCAATTATCTGCATTTAAAGTGCAGTCGCAGGAAGACATGCAGGAACTCACAGACAGATTTGATGTCAGCTGGACGTTAGTTTTATCTCATAGTCGTCCTCGGGCCAGGCCTGGACCGGCCATCTGTCAATACTGGCAGAACCCAGGGAAGCCGGGCCTGGTCCTGGATCAGCCGGGTCGTCACTCACAGGAAATGTTTAATGAGGAATATTTGGAAAACAAATAACACACACACAAACACACACACACACATAATAAAATCCTTTATATCTTCAGTGTTATGGGATGTTTGGGCGTTGGTGCCGTCCACAGACTTACGGCCGCTCCGTGTCTTGTAGGTGGAGGAATGCTTCTGCACTTGGCTGACATTTGTGTCATCCTCTCATAAGCCCAAAGACTCGATCCGTACAAATGTCAGAGAACCTTTTCATCAGCGCTGAAGGATCTGTTCTTGGCTCGCGCTGCGTCTGCACGGCGCGACGCCGTTTGCCAACCGTCCATTTGGAAGAGCAAATAAAAACGTCAGAGCGGCACTTCAGTGATGGAGTGTGTGTGCTGATATTAGGCCACGTTCAACTGGCGACCCGCTGCTGCTGTTTGTACCACACACACTTCCACTGATGCTACAAACACAGCATGAGTCTGCCAGCAGGTGCATGAAGGTTAGTCTGGAGATGAGATGTTCGTTTATCTACCAGGCTCCGGGCTCTTAATTATCAGGACCAATGACGAGCTCGCTGCTCGTCAATGAAGATGATTTGTGATTTCTTCTTCTTCTAAATTTTACATCCAATGAAACGTTTTCTCATGATTACATAATGTTACGTTAACGTTACACAGTCTTAAAGATCAACTTTTCATGGTGACGCTATTTTCACAAGACACTGGAATAAACTGTGTTATGTTATCTTCTGTTGCATCATTTTACATTGTGTTACATTATGTTACATCATATTATGTAACGTTACATTATGTTACACTATGTTACATCATATTATGTAACGTTACATTATGTTACACTATGTTACATCATATTATGTAACGTTACACTATGTTACATCATATTATGTAACGTTACACTATGTTACATTATGTTACATTATGTTACATTATGTTACATCATATTATGTAACGTTACACTATGTTACATTATGTTACATCATATTATGTAACGTTACATTATGTTACACTATGTTACATCATATTATGTAACGTTACACTATGTTACATTATGTTACATCATATTATGTAACGTTACATTATGTTACACTATGTTACATCATATTATGTAACGTTACACTATGTTACATTATGTTACATCATATTATGTAACGTTACATTATGTTACACTATGTTACATCATATTATGTAACGTTACACTATGTTACATTATGTTACATCATATTATGTAACGTTACATTATGTTACATCATATTATGTAACGTTACATTATGTTACACTATGTTACATCATATTATGTAACGTTACACTATGTTACATTATGTTACATCATATTATGTAACGTTACACTATGTTACATCATATTATGTAACGTTACATTATGTTACACTATGTTACATCATATTATGTAACGTTACACTATGTTACATTATGTTACATCATATTATGTAACGTTACATTATGTTACATTATGTTACACTATGTTACATTATGTAACACATTATGTTACATTATGTTACACATTATGTTACATTATGTTACATGTAATGTAACATAATGTAACGTTAATGTAACGTTAATGTAACGTTACATAACATAATGTTACATTATGTTATGTAACGTTACATTATGTTACATTACGTTACATTATGTTACATCATATTATGTAACTTTACATTATGTTACACATAATGTTACATTATGTTACATCATATTATGTAACTTTACACTATGTTACATCATATTATGTAACGTTACATTATGTTACATTATGTTACATCATATTATGTAACTTTACACTATGTTACATCATATTATGTAACGTTACATTATGTTACATTATGTTACATCATATTATGTAACGTTACACTATGTTACATTATGTAACACATTATGTTACACATTATGTTACATTATGTTACATGTAATGTAACATAATGTAACGTTAATGTAACGTTAATGTAACGTTACATAACATAATGTTACATTATGTTATGTAACGTTACATTATGTTACATTACGTTACATTACGTTACATTATGTTACATCATATTATGTAACTTTACATTATGTTACACATAATGTTACATTATGTTACATCATATTATGTAACGTTACACTATGTTACATCATATTATGTAACGTTACATTATGTTACATTATGTTACATCATATTATGTAACGTTACACTATGTTACATTATGTTACATCATATTATGTAACGTTACATTATGTTACATTATGTTACACTATGTTACATTATGTAACACATTATGTTACACATTATGTTACATTATGTTACATGTAATGTAACATAATGTAACGTTAATGTAACGTTACATAACATAATGTTACATTATGTTATGTAACGTTACATTATGTTACATTACGTTACATTACGTTACATTATGTTACATCATATTATGTAACTTTACATTATGTTACACATAATGTTACATTATGTTACATCATATTATGTAACTTTACATTATGTTACACATAATGTAACATTATGTGTAACATAATGTTACATCATAATGTAACATTATGTTACACATAATGTTACATTATGTTATGTAACGTTACATTATGTTACGTTACATTACGTTATGTTACATCATATTATGTAACTTTACATTATGTTACACATTGTTACATTATGTTATGTAACGTTACATTATGTTACATTACGTTACATTACGTTACATTATGTTACGTTATGTTACATCATATTATGTAACGTTACATTATGTTACATTATGTTACATTACGTTACGTTATGTTCTGTAAAAAATCCACATTTGATGTTATTTTACGTTTCATTACCTGCTATATGAGATCAATCAGTGCTAACATCCTTTCATTGTAATATTAGAAAAGTTATTCTGTGTTTTTTACGGTAAAGTGAACTACAGCTGACAGCAGTTTGTTTTTTACAGTGTATGTGCTTAATGAACTGTTTTCCTTCAGTTAACAGCACAAAGTTAAAGTTCACTGATTCAGACAGGCCGTGTTTAGGATGCAGAGTTTAATACTCACTGTTCTGTTACACTGAGTATTAAAGTGTGATACCTCGTTCAGACTAATGACTCTCAGTTAATTGTTGCAGTGCTGAAGCTGTGACCCACTTCTCTCTCTGAGCTTCTTCTTCCTCTAAAAACAAGAAATCAACACCAGTTTGATTTTCCTGCGAGTCGCTTGGCTCCGAATACGAGCCGAGCGACTGTGCACAAAGAAACAGAGAGCGAGAGAAATGCATTGTTCATCTGCAAACTGTCATGCAGAGATAATGTGCTGACATAATGATGAAACATGGAGCAGCTGTGCTGAAGCATCCTCGTGTTGTTTGGAGGAGAGTCTGTAAACCAACATCAGCAGCATGCCATCAGATTTCTGCACGCTGTAAAGCATTAATTATTACATTGTTAACAGGCTAACATTAACAATCTCCGTGTTATAACCGACATTACAGAGGAAGATTCGGCTCATAGGCAACAAACGACAAGTGTAATCAGATTACAATGACTGTATATTAATACAAAGCCATTAAATAAACAGGATTATGATTCAGTTAAATACAATACAAATGATTTCTTAGTTAAACATTTAAAGTCGACTGTTCGACAAAGACTCATGCCTGAAGCTCACAGGTGAAAGTGTCATTACATTACGTTATGTTACCGTATGTTAAGTTACCGTACGCTATGTTACCGTACGTTATGTTATCGTACGTTAAGTTACCGTACATTAAGTTACCGTACGTTAAGTTACCGTACGTTATGTTACCGTACGTTAAGTTACCGTACGTTATGTTACCGTACGTTATGTTAACGTACGTTATGTTACCGTACGTTAAGTTACCGTACGTTAAGTTACCGTACGTTATGTTACCGTACGTTAAGTTACCGTACGTTATGTTACCGTACGTTATGTTACCGTACATTAAGTTACCGTACGTTAAGTTACCGTACGTTATGTTACCGTACATTATGTTACCGTACGTTATGTTATGTTATGTTTCATTACATTATGTTACCGTACGTTAAGTTACCGTGCGTTATGTTACCGTACGTTATGTTACCGTACATAATGTTACCGTACGTTATGTTACGTTATGTTACCGTACGTTATGTTATGTTACGTTATGTTACCGTACATTAAGTTACCGTACGTTATGTTACCGTACATTATGTTACCGTACGTTATGTTATGTTTCATTACATTATGTTACCGTACGTTAAGTTACCGTGCGTTATGTTACCGTACGTTATGTTACCGTACATTATGTTACCGTACGTTATGTTACGTTATGTTACCGTACGTTATGTTATGTTACGTTATGTTACCGTAAATTTTGTTACCGTACACTATGTTACCGTACGTTATGTTACGTTATGTTACTGTACGTTATGTTACCGTACGTTATGTTATGTTACGTTATGTTACCGTACATTTTGTTACCGTATGCTATGTTACCGTACGTTATGTTACGTTATGTTACTGTCCGTTAATTTACCGTACGTTTTGTTATGTTACGTTATGTTACCGTACATTTTATTACCGTACGCTATGTTACCGTACGTTATGTTACCGTACGTTATGTTACGTTATGTTACTGTACGTTAATTTACCGTACGTTATGTTTCATCAAGTTATCGTACATTAAGTTACGTTACATTACATTATGTTTCATTTCGTTATATTATATTATGTTTCATTTCGTTATATTATATTATGTTTCATTACGTTAAGTTACGTTATATTACATTACATTACAGTACGTTATGTTACAATGTGTTATGTTCTGTTATGTTAGGTCTGTATTATGTGACATTAGGTTATGTTACATTACAGGGGATCTTTCAGATCAGCGTTAGTTACAATCTGTATTTAAATCCAAACAAATGAAACATAAAGTGTGACGTGTTGTCTTATTGTTGTGTTACATGCTAATATTTCTGTATAAGTGTTATAATGACACCCTGAGCTTTAAATTCCTCCAAACTGTAATAAAAATCTGTTTTCTGATGATGATCCAGCGCTGACACGGCTCTTCGGCTACAAATACTCACTTGTTCTAAGTTCGAGGATTTAATAGGAATGAATTATTAATCAGTATAATTCAATCATCTCAGTCTGATTGTTCTCAAGTCCCTTTAGTGTTTGCCAAGCCACTTCATATGAAACCAAACAGACAGTTTGTAATCAGGCGGCTTTAAAGAGTCTGACGGGCAAATTCATTTATCAGATGGATATTTCCCCAGGTGGAGGATCAGCTGTGATCCGGAGCAGCGGGAGGAACGAGTCCCAAAAAACACGAGGCGGCGTGCTGGTGGCGCCGCATCCAGCAGCGAGGCATCAAACCCAGCTTCATATCACAAACACTCACTGTGCAACCTGGGTCTGTCCCCAGCATGCACCGAGACGTCCCCGGACATTAAACCTGCTGAGACTCTGTCCTCACACAGGACCACATTAAACCTGCAGAGACTCTGTCCACACACAGGACCACATTAAACCTGCAGAGACTCTGTCCACACACAGGACCACATTAAACCTGCAGAGACTCTGTCCACACACAGGACCACATTAAACCTGCAGAGACTCTGTCCTCACACAGGACCACATTAAACCTGCTGAGACTCTGTCCACACACAGGACCACATTAAACCTGCAGAGACTCTGTCCACACACAGGACCACATTAAACCTGCAGAGACTCTGTCCTCACACAGGACCACATTAA
>CM014099.1:732528-772528 GCA_004119915.2 Collichthys lucidus | reverse complement strand
TACATTATACAGCTTTTCTCTTTTTTCCCGAGCCAAGTCTTTTCCATTTTCTCCTCGCCAGCTGGTCAAGGGTCTCCTGCTGCCGCCAGGGCCCACAGCTCACTTCCTACTTTCTCCAGCACCTGTTCCTATTTGGCAAAGCCGGCCGGGATCCTGAAAGCTTGGAGACGAGCCATCTGCTGCCCGGCTCTGCACCATTTTACCCCCGATCCCTCGAGTCTCTGCATGCATCCTCTCAGCTCTGAAGCAGAGCGCCGCTGAAACACAGAGTCAGAGCTGGAGCCGGGCTGCCGAGTCCCAGGACCAGCTTCAGCTGAAGGGAAAGTCAGTCTGAGCAGGACACAGCGAGCACAGCTCGTCCATGTGATGATGATGATGAGCTGTCGGTCTTCATCTCACACGCTGACACTTCTCTGACCTTCGACAGACAGCAAAGTTTAATCAACGTGTGACAGAGTCATGGATCTTTAACGTGATGAAGGAAACAAACTGTAACTTTAAAAACTGCAAGAAACTGCAGTTCCTCTAACGTCCACCTGAGGCTGGCTCCAGAAGTGAGTCAGTCCCCAGTTTTAGGCAGTCTGCGGGGACGTCACGGAGACTATGTCCAGGTTTTAGACAGTCTGAGGGGACGTCACGAAGACTACGCCCAGGTTTTAGACAGTCTGAGGGGACGTCACGGAGACTACGTCCAGGTTTTTAGACAGTCTGAGGGGACGTCACGGAGACTACGTCCAGGTTTTAGACAGTCTGAGGGGACGTCACGGAGACTACGTCCAGGATTTAGACAGTCTGCGGGGACGTCACAGAGACTACGTCCAGGATTTAGACAGTCTGCGGGGACGTCACGGAGACTATGTCCAGGTTTTAGACAGTCTGCGGGGACGTCACGGAGACTATGTCCAGGTTTTAGACAGTCTGAGGGGACGTCACGAAGACTACGCCCAGGTTTTAGACAGTCTGAGGGGACGTCACGGAGACTACGTCCAGGTTTTTAGACAGTCTGAGGGGACGTCACGGAGACTACGTCCAGGTTTTTAGACAGTCTGAGGGGACGTCACGGAGACTACGTCCAGGATTTAGACAGTCTGCGGGGACGTCACAGAGACTACGTCCAGGATTTAGACAGTCTGCGGGGACGTCACGGAGACTACGTCCAGGTTTTAGACAGTCTGCGGGGACGTCACGGAGACTACGTCCAGGTTTAGACAGTCTGAGGGGACGTCACAGAGACTACGTCCAGGTTTTAGACAGTCTGAGGGGACGTCACGGAGACTACGTCCAGGTTTTAGACAGTCTGCGGGGACGTCACGGAGACTACGTCCAGGCTTTAGACAGTCTGAGGGGACGTCACGGAGACTACGTCCAGGTTTTAGACAGTCTGCGGGGACGTCACGGAGACTACGTCCAGGTTTTAGACAGTCTGCGGGGACGTCACGGAGACTACGTCCAGGTTTTAGACAGTCTTTATTAATTATATATTATTTATTAGTCTGTTTGCTCACAGTATTTCTCTTCTCTCTAAAAATCTAGGTTCTTGTAGTTCGTTCTTACATTAATAAACTACAACTCCCACTCCTACTTGACGAAGGAGGGGAGGGGGGGGGGTGAGCAGTGTTTGCTGCGCATGCGCAAAAAGGAGGGGCGCGCGAACCCATGCGGATATACCGCTATGTAAAATGGCGGCGTGAGAGAGGCTCGTTCAAAACCCAGCGGTTACCTGTTAGCATCTCTTAGCGCCTGTTAGCTTCCTGTTAGCATCTGTACCTACCTGAGACTACCTGAGCTGACGTCTGCGGAGCGGGCTGCGGCGCGTGGAGCTGTCTGAGGTCCAGTAAAGGTTCGTTAGCTTAAAGCAGCTCAGTTAGCGTTAGCGGCTAACGTTAGCTCCTCACTGTGTGTTCTTATGGCGTTAGCGGCTAACGTTAGCCTGTAACGTGCGGCCCGCCGTTAGCCGTTAACGGCGCGAGGATGGACGTTACACACACGAACGGACACGTCTGTGTCTTTGCAGCCGGTTAACCGGTAATCTGACCGACGGTCGGTGATCCCTTCTGTTAGCTGCTAACAAGAGCTAACTCAGTTCAGCTAGCGGAGAGCTAACAGATCAATAATCAATAAGAGCCTGAAGGCAGCTGCTGCGTTCACGGACACCTCCGTCACAAACATGAGCCGGTGTTACTGAGTTAATGCAGCATTAACTGTTTAATTAAACAGCATCTGTAATTAACTACAAATATTCTCAGTGAGCTGGATCAGACTTTAACTCAGTCATTGAATTTATTTTCATCAGTGATCGACTGTTTAATTATTGATTGTTTATTAAGTCATCACTGAGGATTTTAAACTTAACATTTCTCTGTGAAATAAATTAAACAGACTTTCAGAGTCGGTGGGATGGCGAAGAGGATCGCTGACAAAGAGCTGACGGACCGGAACTGGGACCAGGAGGACGAGGGAGAGGAGGTGAGACAGAGAGAGAGACGAATGATGATGAGATGGTGATGGTAATGAAGGTGACCATGTCATGTGACCTCTGTCCTTCAGGCCGGGACGTTCTCCGTGGCGAGTGAAGATGTTTTGAAGAATCGAGCGATAAAGAAAGCCAAACGCAGGAACGTCGGCTCCGAGGTGACGCTCGTCTGTCAGGTCGATTTAGAGCGACGTGATTGGTCTGTCTGTGTGATGCTGATGTCTGGATGTTTCCATGGTTACAGGGCGAGAGAGCAGCGGCACCTTCAAAGGTTTTAAAGGTTTTTCTCTCAGCGGGGGCGGCGAGCGGCGGCTCGGCTCCGACGGCGTTCTCCGGTTTTGGGAACGGCGGCGGATTTAAAGGCCTCGGCGGTCTGACCAACGGGAACAGCATCGCTCCGTCATTCGGAGGATTCTCTTCTCCGGCTGCTCCACCCACCGCCACGTCCTCCACCGCTGCTCCACCCACCGCTACACCCGGTGAGAACACGAGCTAATGTGGACAGAGGCCACATTAGCTCTGCCTCCTCGTTTTCTCCTCTTCCTCCTCGTTTCCTCCTCCTCTGCCTCCTCGTTTCCTCCTTGTTTCCTCCTCTGCCTCGTCGTTTCCTCCTCTGCCTCCTCGTTTCCTCCTCTGTCTCCTTGTCCTCTTCGTTTCCCTCTGCCTCCTCGTTTCCTCTCTGCCTCCTCGTTTCCTCCTCGCCTCCTTGTTTCCTCCTCGTCTCCTCGTTTCCTCCTCCTCTGCCTCCTCGTTTCCTCCTCTGCCTCCTCGTTTCCTCCTCTTGCTCCTCTGCCTCCTCTGCCTCCTCGTTTCCTCCTCCTCTGCCTCCTCTGCCTCCTCGTTTCCTCCTCCTCTGCCTCCTCGTTCCTCTCCTCGTTTCCTCCTCTGCCTCCTCGTTTCTCCTCTCTGCCTCCTCGTTTCCTCCTCCTCTGCCTCCTCGTTTCCTCCTCCTCTGCCTCCTCGTTTCCTCCTCTTCGTTTCCTCCTCCTCTGCCTCCTTGTTTCCTCCTCTGCCTCCTTGTTTCCTCCTCTGCCTCCTTGTTTCCTCCTCTGTCTCCTTGTTTCCTCCTCCTCTGTCTCCTCGTTTCCTCCTCCTCTGCCTCCTCGTTTCCTCCTCCTCTGCCTCCTCCTCTGTCTCCTCGTTTCCTCCTCCTCTGCCTCCTCGTTTCCTCCTCGTTTCCTCCTCTGCCTCCTCGTTTCCTCCTCCTCTGCCTCCTCGTTTCCTCCTCCTCTGCCTCCTCGTTTCCTCCTCCTCGTTTCCTCCTCCTCTGCCTCCTTGTTTCCTCCTCTGCCTCCTTGTTTCCTCCTCTGTCTCCTTGTTTCCTCCTCCTCTGCCTCCTCGTTTCCTCCTCCTCTGCCTCCTCCTCTGTCTCCTCGTTTCCTCCTCCTCTGCCTCCTCGTTTCCTCCTCCTCTGCCTCCTCGTTTCCTCCTCCTCTGTCTCCTCGTTTCCTCCTCCTCTGCCTCCTCGTTTCCTCCTCCTCTGCCTCCTTGTTTCCTCCTTTCCCTTTTTGTTTCCTCCTCTGCCTCCTCGTTTCCTCCCCTCGTCACTAACGTGCCTCTCCTCGTCATCAGGTCTAACGTTTAATGGCCCCGCCTCCTCCAAGCCCTCCGGTGACATCACAGTGAAGCAGACCAATGGCTCGGCAGCGACCCCGGCTCCGAGCTCGGGCTCCGGCTCCGGCTCCGGCAGTAACCGGGAGTACAGCCGGCAGCTGACGGCGCTGAACTGCTCGGTGAGGGACTGGATCACCAAACACGTCAACGACAACCCGCTCTGCGACCTCAACCCCATCTTCAGGGATTATGAGCGCCACCTGGCCTCCATCGAGCGCCAGTACGGAGCCGGCTCTGCTGACGGAGGCTCTGAGGAGAAGAAGCTGCCATCCACAGCCGCCGCTCCTGCTGCCTCCTCCTCCTCCTCCTCCTCCTCCTCCGGGAGCAGGAGCAGCTCCGCAGCTCCGGCTTCTTTATTCTCCTTCGGTAAAAACACGACAGAAGACTCGACCCGGGACAAAAGCGCCGCCGCTCCCCTCGGTGCCGGCGTCACGTTTAACTTCGGGCAGAAGGTGGACAGCTCGGTGCTCGGCTCCTTGGGCTCCAAGTCCACTCCTCCCAGCTTCTCCTTCTCCTCCAGCGCCTCCTCCAGTCAGACTCTGTTCGGAGCTCCTGCAGCTGCAGCGCTGAGCTTCAGCGGGAGCAAGAGCGAGGACGCCCGACCTGCAGGTACTGACGAGTTTTAATAATCAGCTGATCGTTTAATTAGGTAATGACTAACAGGAAGTCGTTAGGAGATTTAAAACAATAAAAGACCAAACTCTTATTTTGTTGTGTAAATATTAAATAATTAATAATTAAATAATCTGGATTCAGTTTTTAATTTGTTGGTTTTACATAAATCTTTAATTGATTAAAATAATTCCATGTGCGGCGTTTCCATTTAGTATTCAGTCGGTTCATCACTTTGATTTTTTTAAATTAACGAGTGTCTGAAAACAGGCGAGTCATGTGACCGAGTCATGTGACCGAGTCATGTGACCCGTCAGCTGATCCTCAAACTTTGTTTTGTAGACGAGAACGGAGACGAGGAGTCGGAGGAGCCGCCCAGACCCGAGATCAGGGAGGTGAAGGAGGACGACGCCTTCTACTCCAAGAAGTACGTCACCGCAACGTCACTGCAACGTTACAGCAACGTTTCTCTAATGTCATGAACTTTATTCACCTGAAACTTTTTGTGTGTCTCAGGTGTAAGCTCTTCTATAAGAAGGACTCTGAGTTTAAGGAGAAAGGAGTCGGCACGCTTCACCTCAAACAGACGGACGACGGGAAAACGCAGATGATCATCCGAGCCGACACCAACCTGGGTAACCTCAGACTAACCTCAGACTAACCTAAAACCAACCTCAGACTAACCCAAAACCAACCTCAGACTAACCCAAAACCAACCTCAGACTAACCTAAAACCAACCTCAGACTAACCTAAAACCAACCTCAGACTAACCCAAAACCAACCTCAGACTAACCTAAAACCAACCTCAGACTAACCCAAAACCAACCTCAGACTAACCCAAAACCAACCTCAGACTAACCTAAAACCAACCTCAGACTAACCTAAAACCAACCTCAGACTAACCCAAAACCAACCTCAGACTAACCCAAAACTAACCTCAGACTAACCTTAAACCAACCTCAGACTAACCCAAAACCAACCTCAGACTAACCTAAAACCAACCTCAGACTAACCTCAAACCAACCTCAGACTAACCTCAAACCAACCTCAGACTAACCTCAAACCAACCTCAGACTAACCTCAAACCAACCTCAGACTAACCCAAAACCAACCTCAGACTAACCCAAAACCAACCTCAGACTAACCCAAAACCAACCTCAGACTAACCCAAAACCAACCTCAGACTAACCTCAAACCAACCTCAGACTAACCTCAAACCAACCTCAGACTAACCCAAAACCAACCTCAGACTAACCTAAAACCAACCTCAGACTAACCTAAAACCAACCTCAGAAACAATAAATTTAAATTCTTCAGATTTTAAATTTAATAAACAAATGTTTCCTGTTGGAGTCAGCTGATCTGTGATCACACAGCGCCCCCTGCTGTTCAGACAGAAGAACTAACCTCCATCTCTCTCCTCCATCTCTCTCCTCCTCCACCTCAGGAAACATCCTGCTGAACATCATGGTGCAGTCGTCCATGCCGTGCTCTCGGGTGGGGAAGAACAACGTGATGGTGGTTTGCGTCCCCAACCCGGCCGTGGACGACAAGAACCCGAGCAGTCCGGTGCCGCTGCTGATCCGGGTGAAGACGGCCGAGGACGCCGACGAGCTCCACAAGACGCTGGAGGAGAAGAAAGGCTGAGGCACCTCCAGACTCTCCGACCTCATCACAGCAGTTTACTCCACCCACCCCCCCCTGTGCGCCTCCTCCGCCCCTCCCCATGAATCGGTCGTCATACTGTGAAACTTTTTGTTTTTAATCGACATCAGAAGCAGCTCGTCGTCGTCATGGCAACATTCCTCCGCTCGACGCGGCTGCTGTTTTAACGACGTCGTGTCACTTCCTGTTTTTAATTTGGTCGTCAGTGAGCGTGATGATGATGATGATGATGATGATTTCACTGTGTTTGGAAGGCTCCAGATAAAATCAGCGATTTGGTTTTACAAATTAAATCTCAGTAACAGTTAATGTTTTAAAGTCCAGTGGAGTGTCTGAGTTTATTTATTGTCTGCAGGATGATTTGTACTGACCCGACCCGACCCGGCGTGAATGTCCCTGATCACGTGACAGACCAGCTGTTCGTTTGTTTTCCAAGTGTCCTTTGTGTGGCCTCGCTCGCCTGCTCGATGAGGCGTGCTGTCATCGTCTGAACATTTGTCAAGACGTTTATTGGAATAAAAGGAAACCAAGCAGCTCGTGTCCGATTCTTCACTGACTGATCTGAACAGGAAGCTCGTTAGCGTCAATTAAAATCAAACAAACGAATGTTTTTACTGTGACGTCACGTGACTGAAACTTTTATTTTCATGTTAAAGGTTTGTTTCAACTTTACAAATGTGACATTGAGTTAGTGCAGTCACAGGAATATAAATAACCAACAATGTTTAATCATTAGCAGCAGCTCGTTAAGTTAAACGAGTTCCAGTCTCAGGTGAATAAAAACACACAGGCTGATTCTTCTGCTGACGTGTATTTGAATAAATAACTGAACACAGGTCGACACTGCGCAACAAGTCTGATGGCAACATGCACGTGAAGTGAGTCCGTGTACAAAAGCCGTGACGAGAACAGAACGTTCTTTAAACGTTTCAAAAAGGTTCTAAAAGCGTTTTACAGTGCAAACTGTCGTCCTCAGTTAAAGGATACATTCAGCCCCGAACACTGAGGAGTCAACACGACACGAACACTGACTCTGATCCACGATGGCTGAAAAACAGAACAGCTGATCGACTGATCAGACTTTCAGTCGTGAAAACATTCTCACATATTTTCACTTTTGTCCCAAAAGTCGAGACGTCGTCGAGATTCTGTCAAAGTTTCAGAAACTAAACGATTTTTTCAGATTTGCCAAATTTAAATTAGACTAAATCAAAATTCAAACTATAAATTTATCGTGTCACTAAACCAGTTTAAATACTTTTCCCAAAGTACGTTGGAATTATTTAGACATGAAGCTTCAACAATTTGAGAAAGAAGTCGCAGTTTCACGATAAAAAGTTGTAATAATATAATAAGTTATGTTAGAACTTTAATGTGGAGTGAAAGTCTAAACTGAACTTACACCTGAGCCACAGGTGACCCGGACGAGCCGCAGGTGACCCTGACGAGCCGCGGGTGACCCTGACGAGCCGCGGGTGACCCTGACGAGCCGCGGTGACCCTGACGAGCCGCGGGTGACCCTGACGAGCCGCGGGTGACCCTGACGAGCCGCGGGTGACCTGACGAGCCGCGGGTGACCCTGACGAGCCGCGGGTGACCCTGACGAGCCGCAGGTGACCCGGACGAGTCGCAGGTGACCCGGACGAGTCGCAGGTGACCTTGGCGAGTCGCAGGTGACCTGACGAGTCGGTGACCTTAACGAGTCACAGGTGACCCTGACGAGTCGCAGGTGACCTTGGCGAGTCGCAGGTGACCTTGGCGAGTCGCAGGTGACCTTGGCGAGTCGCAGGTGACCTTGGCGAGTCGCTCAATATTTGTGGGTTAAAGTTTGTTTTTGTCTCAACTCGTTCAGATTTTTATTCCGTGTGATAATGTGAAAATGACAAAAACACAGAAATGTAACATCGAAACGTTTCCAACAATCATCGACTGCTCGGCCGGATGAAAAATCTAAATCTAATAATTCAGGTTTCACGTGTCCGTGACGTTTGAGTTTGTTTGTTTTCTTCTCGATGTGAAAGTTTCCTGACTTGATTCATGAAGAACCGTCTTGCAGTGAACAAACATTAAAGTCTCGCAGAGTTTAAGGCTTCAGCAGCACGAAGGAGGAAACCAGACAAACATCGTCCAACCCGTGAGGTCACTTCCTGTTCCTGCAGAGATTTCCCTTTCAGCGGCGTCACACCAACACTGTTTTTTTTCAAGTCACTTCCAGTTTGTGAGTCGCAGGTTTTTTTTTCAATAAAAGCCGTAAAAAGTTGAAGCTGGATTATTGTGATCGTTTGTTTTTAACGTGGAGGTGAAGAGTCGACCAATCAAACGTGACGACAGCTCGTGTTCGAAATCCAAAGAAAGTGAAAAAACTTGAAATAAAAACTTTTTGGCTGTCACTAAAAGAAGAAGAAGAAGAAGAGGAGGAAGAAGAGGAGGAAGAAGAAGAGGAGGAAGAAGAAGAGGAGGAAGAGTCCTTAACGAGCTGATCCACACTAACGAGCTGTCAGATCTTTAAACATTTCTCCGTTCACATTTATTAACTCCAGTTTTCTTCTCGCCGTTCTTTGACCTCCTGAAGCTGAAGATCATCTGAACTGATTTTAAACTGAAGCGCTGACTCGTGTTTCGGTTTTTAAAAAGAAACTTTGATGGACGAGCTGGATCTTTAACCGGCTGCTGACGGATTCTTGTGTGCTTCTCTTCCAGAACCTTTGGAACAAATGAACCAAAGTTATGACGAGTAATTAAGAAAAACACGTGTTAATTAGTGAATAAAAAGAAGTGGAGCGGCTGGTTGAGGACGTCACGTCTGCTGTCGGGAGTGAATCCGGCGTTTCCGACCACTTCCTGTCGTAGGAAAGCGTTTCCTGTCACGTGGTCGCAGACATTTTAAAAACGGTCGAGGCGTCTCAGTGAAGCAGCTGGATATTTACAACTAAACGCTCAGTCTTCACTTCCTGCTCAGAGTTCAGCCAGTGCCCTTTCACACCCAGGTCATGTGATCCCGTTTCCGTGGAGACGACCTCGGACGCAGCGGGAACTGAAAAGAAGAAGAGGCACTTCTCGGATGGCTGGTTGGTTCGGCGTCTCCTCTGACCGGTCTCAGGGGGGGTGGTGGTCTCGGTGTGGACACCGGGGGGCGCTGCTGTCTCAGGGGCCTGATGCAGGAGGCACTTGGTACTGATGCTGGTCCGGCTCTGCTATGTCATCAGGATGGGCTTCTGCCTCACCTCCAGGATGTCTGACGGAGAACACACACAGGACACGTCAACAGAACCTCCATTAAAACATTCATTAGAATAATTAACGAGCAGTGAATGACCCGCGTGACCTCTGACCTGTGGTGATGCGGTGCAGCGGCAGGGTGACGTAGGTCAGGTGAGAGTACAGCAGGAAGTAATCTTCGGTCCGGTTGAGTTTGAGCCAGGAGCCAACCAGCGAGCGTCCGGTACCGGACAGCGAGCGAGAGCGCAGGTTGGTGGCGGTGTGAAGGTCTGAAACAGAGAGACGGTAAGACAGGAAGACAGGAAGACGGAAAGACAGGAAGACGGAAAGACAGCTTCATCAAACAGTCAGACCGGTCCATGTCCTGTCCAGTCCATGTCCAGGTCCATGTCCTGTCCTGTCCATGTCCATGTCGTGTCCTGTCCAGGTCCAGTCCGTACCTTCGTCTTCCTCCTCCCTGAAGAACTCCTCGCT
The DNA here is from genome assembly GCA_004119915.2 of Collichthys lucidus. Taxonomy (NCBI): domain Eukaryota; kingdom Metazoa; phylum Chordata; class Actinopteri; family Sciaenidae; genus Collichthys; species Collichthys lucidus. Next base: position 762,470 of record CM014099.1, on the reverse strand, counting down.
GTCGTTGGCGGAGTGAGACTTCTTCATCTCTGCGTTTCGGTTTCGGGGAACTTTCCGCCTCAGAGACGGCGAGAAGAACGAGGGACGGTTTCTCTCTGGAGTCGGCGGCGTGTTGAAGGACGTCACCTGGAAGGAGACGATGACTCAGGTCAAAGTGTTTGAAGACGTCTCGTCTCTCATCAGAGAGGCTTCAGTTCTGACCGACTGCTGCGAGCGCTGGAGGTTCAAGTGGGACATCGAGGACACCTGAGGCTCCCAACGACCCACAGGTGTCCTCGACGACCCGCAGGTGTCCTCGACGACCCGCAGGTGTCCATAACGACCCACAGGTGTCCTCGACGACCCGCAGGTGTCCTCGACGACCCACAGGTGTCCTCGACGACCCGCAGGTGTCCACCAGTGTCATGACTCTGACCCTAAAACACACGGCATGTGGAGCGGCTGCGTACTCCACCGTCCACCAACTCACACATGATCATAATAAATAAAATGAATCTCGAGATCTCGTGAGTTCACGCATAATCTCGTGATATTTCCGGCTGTAGTCTCTCTTTTCCTGCGGTGACATTCCACGCCGCATATAAAAAGCATGTGAGTCAGTGATCACACCTGGAAACCCCTCACCTGTTCTCACCTGCTGACTCCAGGTCCATGTATCATTGATCTGAGCTGATGTTCTCGACTCTTTGAGGTTTTTTTGTTTCGGTTTTCTCGACAGACGCAGACAAACAGGAAGTGAAGCTACTCTTTGAAAACCTGGACTTCCTGGTCGGTGAATTCAGGACCGGATCTTTACGAGACGCGTTCATGAAATAAACACGAAGCTCATGGATTCATTTTCATGTATGTGTGTGTGTGTGTGTGTGTGTGTGTTTTCCTCACCCTCTCATGCATGGGGGACACCTGGTCCTCCTCGGTGCCGCAGGGCGAGGTGTCTCCGGTCGGCACCCTGCTGACGGCCATCTCAGCGTGACCTTTGCCCTGCGGGCCCTTCATCCTCACGAACTCCATGTTGTTGTACTTGTAGAAACCGAACGACATGCGCTGGGCCATCTTAGCAGCGACGCTCACCTGCAGAGAACCAGCACAGACCCTCAGACTCACTGACCGGGTTTCCATGTGGACTCGTGTGAACAGAGGCTGCAGGTTCTCACCCGGTTGTCGTAGACCTTCTTGAGGGCCTCGTAGCGGATCGAGCCCTGGAAGATGACGCCCTGGAAGGTGTTGCTCTTGTCGCTGGCCACCAGCTCCACACAGACCATCTCCCCCTCCCCCACCGTCATGTCACTGAACACCTGAGAGGACGAGAACACATGACTGCACCTGCAGAGTCTGTGTGTGTGTGTGTGTGTGTGTGTGTGTGTGTGTGTGTGTCTGTGATTCTCTCCAGTCTGCAGAAACGAGGCGTTTCTTTAAATGGACTGAAAACACGCTGAGTCATGCTTCATTAACCCGGCGGCACCGAGCCGGCTCCACCCTGCTGTTAAAGGAGACGACGTGCTCAGACTACGTCACCTCCTCGAAGTTGTCGATCATGAAGAAGATGTTGGGGTAGCTCATCTTGGACTCCTCTCCTTTGCTGTCCATGGCGTGTTTGCTGGGAGACGCGAACACTTCCTGTGAGACATCACGGACAGAATGAATACAGGCGGGCGGAGCTGATGGAGGAGACAGAGGTGGAGGAGAGAGAGGTGGAGGAGACAGAGGTGGAGGAGACAGAGGTGGAGGAGACAGAGAGGTGGAGGAGACAGAGGTGGAGGAGACAGAGGTGGAGGAGACAGAGGTAGAGGAGACAGAGGAGACAGAGGTGGAAGAGAGAGAGGTGGAGGAGACAGAGGTGGAGGAGACAGAGAGGTGGAGGAGACAGAGGTGAAGGCAACAGAGGTGGAGGAGACAGAGGTAGAGGAGACAGAGGTAGAGGAGACAGAGGTAGAGGAGACAGAGGTAGAGGAGACAGAGGTGGAGGAGACAGAGAGGTGGAGGAGACAGAGGTGGAGGAGACAGAGAGGTGGAGGAGACAGAGGTGAAGGCAACAGAGGTGGAGGAGACAGAGGTAGAGGAGACAGAGGTAGAGGAGACAGAGGTAGAGGAGACAGAGGAGACAGAGGTGGAGGAGACAGAGGTGGAGGAGACAGAGAGGTGGAGGAGACAGAGGTGAAGGAGACAGAGGTGGAGGAGACAGAGGTGGAGGAGACAGAGAGGTGGAGGAGACAGAGGTGGAGGAGACAGAGGTAGAGGAGACAGAGGTGGAGGAGACAGAGGTGGAGGAGACAGAGGTGGAGGCGAGTCCGACTCTCCTACCTGACATTTCTTCTTGTGGATGTGGATGTCTCCGGCGTCTGAGCGCGTGCAGACGGCACACGTCACCACGTAGTCCAGCTGGAGACAGAGAGATTTCAGGTTAGTGCGGATGGAACGCGTCGTGAAAACAAGAACCCGTGTGATCAGCTCGTCCTTTGAGCATCAGTGAAACTCTCTGATGACTCCATGCCATCACATCAGGGTTCAGGTTAAAGCTCCGGTCCTGACTCACCTTCTGCAGGATCAGGTTCAGGTACACGCTCTCCTCCCAGTCGATGTCCGGGTCGCCGAGGCCGGGCAGCTTCTTGGAGTCTCTCCTGTAAACCTCCACCTCCACCTGAACACACACACTTCATCAGAACCAGCCCCGGGCCCAGACTTCCTGTGCCAGAGACGTGGAGGACGAGCTGCTGCAGGTGGACACGTAGGTGTGTTACCATGACAACAACAACAGGAGGAGTGTGTGAGGTGTCTGACATCAGAGAGGTCAGAGGTCAGAACGAGGAAACTGAATATCAAACAGCGTGTCTGTCGATGATCTCGCGTGTGACTGAACGACGCAGTGTCACGGTGACGTGTCAAAATAAAAGCTCAAGTTATGCAAACACACTCGCTCACTTTAACCCGGACTGTGTGATCAGACAAAGAGTCGTCCAATGACGTGAAGGCTTCCTGCGATCACGTGACGCTCAGAACGATGTGAGGAAGTGCAGCGCCGTCCAGTTTCAGGGCGCTGATTCAGCACTTTTATTTTCTTCACTTCCTGTTTTCAACAAACTGTAACGAGGATGTCTGCGGCGTTTTACTGCGTCGAGCGTCGGGCTGGGAATCGATCATCATGATCCGATCTCGAGTCGGGTTCGTGTTATTAAAAACATTTTTTTGGTCGCCTGAAGCTTCGTTTCAACAACGAATACGGCGCAGATCTTTGCAAATGTATCACACACACACACACACACACACACACACACACACACACACACACACACACACAGTAACCACGGAAACCCTTCCTGCCGTGTGGAGACCTCGTATCATGTGATCAGCTGTGCTGCCTGGGACGGTTTTAAGGACTCGACCTGCGTCTGGATCAGGAACCTTGAATAAATCGCAGCTCGTCACCTTTTTGCCCTCGGTGTTGTCGGCGCTGACGTAGGCGAGTTTCCTGCGGACGTAGAACAGCATGTCGTCCTGCCGAGGAGCCCACTTCTCCATGAAGTACGTGGAGAACATCCAGGTCCAGAACACGATGCGGTCATCCTTAAAACAACCTGCAAGAACACACAAACAAACAGGAAGTGTCAGCCACAGAAGAGCTGATAAATGATGCTTTTATTTTGAAAAACGACCGGACATCCACCGATTCATGGCTTCAGATGTCGACCACCTGGCCTCCACCACCTCGGGGGTCTCTGCTGCCTTTCTACAGGCCGAGGTACCTGCCTGCCGCCCGGCAACTGTTGCCAGGCAACCGGGCAGAGGATGACATGGCATTTAGTTGAACTTCCTGTTAGAGCGGCTGGAGAGCTCGTTTGAAGCTTCCTGTTCACCCTTCACCATCGTGAGCTGAACTCCGTCAGGCTTCGCTCCACGACGAGCTCGAGGAAGTTCACGATCAGGGTGGAGACGATCAGCTGATCGATTTGATTTCACAGCACAAAGTCAATCATGTTGATTTAACCTCGTTTGCTTTGATCGGCTCAGACTTTCATTTAAACACCTGAGCTGAAACAGACCTGATCCAGACCTGATCCAGACCTCAGAAGTCCATGAGTCACCATGTGACTCATGGACTTCTGAGTTTCTACTGAAGGACTTGAGACAACTTGGGCAACCTGACTGACATCAAGTGGAACTTTGAGAGATTCTGGTGGGACCAGGTGACAGTAGTGATGTAGCGATGCATCGTGACACGATTAAAAATCGCCACAAATGCGTAATGACTCGCATCGGTTGACAGAAAAAATGAATCTTGATTCTTGTTGAATGGGAACCCGCACAGCGCGTGCTCTCACTGGTCAAACAGGCTTCCCGCCGCGTTGCGTTTATTTTTCATCAGTTACATAATAACATGGAGGGAGCGTGACGCTGTCAAAGCTCCAGTGACCTGGATGAACAAAAGAAAGGATGGACAGAAACATTCAGTGAGGTTTAAATTCCTTAACAGTTACAGGACCACAAGAACCATGTAAAGATCCACAAGAACCACCTAAAGATCCACAAGAACCACCTAAAGATCCACAAGAACCACCTAAAGATCCACAAGAACCACCTAAAGATCCACAAGAACCACCTAAAGATCCACCTAAAGATCCACAAGAACCACCTAAAGATCCACAAGAACCACCTAAAGATCCACAAGAACCACCTAAAGATCCGCAAGAACCACAAGAACCACAAGAACCATGTAAAGATCCACAAGAACCACCTAAAGATCCACAAGAACCACAGGAACCACCTAAAGATCCGCAAGAACCACAAGAACCACCTAAAGATCCACAAGAACCACAGGAACCACCTAAAGATCCGCAAGAACCACAAGAACCACCTAAAGATCCATAAATCCTCCTCACAAACCAATAGAACTTCTTAAAGAACCACAACAACCTTCTCGATGACCACAAAGCAACTAAAACCTCCACAGGGACACCAGAACCTTCCTACAGGGACACCAGAACCTTCCTACAGGGACACCAGAACCCATTCAATGATCAGTAGAACAACCAAAGGACCTCCAGACTCTCCTGTAGGACCCTGGAAACCTCCTCGGTGACCACCAGAACCCATACAGGACCACTAGAGCTGTCTAAAGGAACCAGATCAATGACCACAAGAACCAAACCGTGGTTCCCAACCTGGCAGTTGGGTTAGACCTCCTGATATTAAAATGAGAGATGAGATGATCCGAGATAGTCCGACCTCCACGTTCAGGCTGTTTTATTTGAACTTCCTGTCAGGTCTCAGCTTGTGTTCTGCTACAGAGTGACTGTAAACCATGTGACCATGTGACCATGTGACCATGTGTCACCTCCGTCATGTGTTCAGGTCCAATGAATTACTGTGTCATGTGATCTGCTCATGGAGCTGAGTCTTCACACAGGAACCTGCAGCTGGTTGACGCAGTGTGACCTGATTTAATTCATGTTGGTGTCAACAGACAGATCTAAAACACACCCAACCAGGTCCAAGGACTGATCCAGGTCCAAGGACTGATCCAGGTCCAAGGACGGATCCAGGTCCAACGACAGATCCAGGTCCAACGACAGATCCAGGTCCAACGACAGATCCAGGTCCAACGACAGATCCAGGTCCAAGCTTTAAAGGTGGATATCATCATGATTTGATTTGTACAATGACAGGAAACAGTGAAACTCTCACTTCCTGTACGTCCTCAGGAATCCTCGTTGTTCACTCGGCCACACTTCCTGTCAGCTCACCTGACTTTCGTTTGTTGCGTTGTCTCACAATCTAAAGTCAGTAAACTCAGACTGTGGAGGAAATGTTTCCTGGTTGTGAAGGTGAAGAGCTGGTGTCGTGCCAGAACAGGAGCTGGCTGCTCTGTCTTAGTGAAGCTAGCGGAGCAGCTGGTTGTTGTGATGGAAACATTTCCAAACTGCTCAGTACAATGTAAACAGATGGAAGACCCCCCGCTGAGCTCTCCTTCTGTCTGCGCGTCCTGCAGCCGTACACACAACACACACACAACACACACACAACACATATATAAAACACATATATAAAACACATATATAAAACACAAATATAAAACACATATATAAAACACAAATGTGCAGACGACGACGACAGAAACGAGTTCGTGTTCGTTTGAAATATTCAGCAGGTTTGGAATCGTCTGCGTGTCTCTGAGTCACAAACTATTTTTACAGTAACTCCATCGATCTGTGAACATAGAGCGGCTCCACACTGAAGTCAGGTCGGTGCATTTACAGCAGCAGGGGCAGGGGCAGGGGCAGGTGCAGGGGCAGGGGCAGGAGCAAGGGCAGGAGCAGGTGCAGGGGCAGGGGCAGGGGCAGGGGCAAGGGCAGGAGCAGGGGCAGGGGCAGGGGCAGGGGCAGGAGCAGGGGCAGGGGCAAGGGCAGGGGCAGGGGCAAGGGCAAGGGCAGGAGCAGGGGCAGGGGCAGGGGCAGGGGCAGGGGCAGGGGCAGGGGCAAGGGCAGGAGCAGGTGCAGGAGCAGGGGCAGGGGCAAGGGCAGGAGCAGGTGCAGGAGCAGGGGCAGGGGCAAGGGCAGGAGCAGGAGCAGGAGCAGGTGCAGGGGCAGGAGCAGGGGCAGGTGCAGGGGCAGGGGCAGAAACAGGTGCAGGGGCAGGGGCAGGGGCAGGGGCAGAAACAGGTGCAGGGGCAGGGACAGGGGCAGGAGCAGGAGCAGGGGCAGGGGCTTCACTTTCTATGGAAACTAATCACAACAACTTCTCCCTTATTTTCCATGACTGGGAAATTTGTCAACTGTTTTCCAGGTTTTCCAGGACACATGGGAACCCTGGATATGGATTTTCCCTGCTGATATGAGACAGTATACGGACTATGTGTGACATCACCGTCCTAAATGATCAGCACAGTTCTGGAGCCGCTCGGTCCCGACATGGATCTGAACCTTCTGATAATAAATGAAAAACATGAAGTGACTGGTCGGGTCGAGCGTGCTGAACCTGCTCGGCAGGAGTTTTGGTTTTTGATGCTCATCCAACTTCCTGATTTCAGACTTTGGTTCCTGTCGTGACACAAACCTGCACAGATACATCAGGAAGCATCGGACCGACGGACTGACGGAGCCGCTCGGACCAGAGATGACAACGCGCTGACCGACAGCGAGATGAACAGAAACCCTGAGTCCAGACAGGAAGGATGACCCTACCAAAATAAGAGTGGAGCTGTGATAAAGCAGCATATCACTGAGTCACTGTTGATGCTGTCAGACCTGAGTCACACAGCAGAGGACCATCCAAGGGCACCGACGACAGACTGTGAATAAACATCAGCTGCAGGACGGCCCGGGACCCGGAACACTGAACAGAACCGGCTCCATGCTGCACGTGGCGCCATCATGAACCATCTCATCACGTCTCTGAACCAACACGGACGAAAAAATCTTTCTGCCTCATCACCTGTTTTTTGTTTGTTGAAATCAAGCAACCTGCAGTTCCTCTAATGTCCACCTGAGGCTGGCTCCAGCAGTGAGTCAGTCTCCATAAGTCCCCATGTTTAATTGTGTGTAATTTCCCCGTTCATGACAACTGTACTGAGGGTGAATTTATATACAACTCACCTGTTCACATTATATTAAGGCTTAAAGTTATGATAGATTAGGAGCGTGGACGCTTTGACAGAATTCACTTTGTGTTTCTGTCATTTAAAGGGTTAACACTAAAATAAATGAATATATAAGATTTAATTCACTGAAATCTGAGATCATGTCACATTATCAGGGGCTCGTTATGCAGAGTTTGTTTTGTTATTTGATTTTCTTCATTGATTAATTTACTGACTCACCTGTCAGGTTTTATTTTAATTACAAACTCATTTGAATTGAGTGATCAGAGGACGAGCAGGCGTGATCGTGTGGACAGTCCAAACTCTGCAGAGACGAGCTGTGATGAAGTCATGAGTCGTGAACAGAGCGGCATTGATTTCTCCATCAGAACACACACACACACACACACACACACACACACACACACACACACACACACACAGTGAAGTCTCTGCAGAGCTTTCTATCAGCTGCATGCTCTTCATGTTTATCTGATGATTAATTAACGTCATCAGGGAGCTCGAATTATAAACTCATCAGCATGTTCATGTTAGCCTAGCTTAGCTTAGCTCTAGTGTATTTGTACTCCTGAGTATTTAGAGTATTTGGTATATTTTATACTTCTGCTGCACTTTCACCCTTCATAAGCCCCGCCCCTCTTTGCTCTGTGCTCCAATCACAGTTGAGCCAGCCTCGGTCAACTTTCCTGCACCCGCGTTAGCCACGCGTTAGCTCGTCTGTGTTGAACATACAGCCACATTTCAAAGATAAAAGTGACTTTACTCACGTCTTAAGGGAGCTAATGTTAGCACAGTGCTAGCAGAATAACAACTGATATAAACTAGCTAGTGCATTAGGTTCTATCTCGCTAGCTAACAATTAACTAGCTGACTAACAGGCTAATAATTGGTATATTAGTTAGCCAGAATGTTGCTAACATTAGCTAACTAAAGGCTAGCATATAGCCAGATTTTAACTTAAGATAGGTAGCTAGCTACATAACTAACAACTGATCTAAAGTAGCTAGCTAGCTAGCTAGTTAGCTCGCACTTTGCGTTAGCCATGACACGTAGCTAACTGCTAACAGTTCTGGTAGATTAACTAGCTGGTTAATTAGTTAGCTGGAACGATGCTAACGTTAACTGTGACTAAATTTCTCACAGACGAGCTAACGCGTGGCTAACACGTAGCATTTGCTCGACTGTGATTGGAGCACAGAGCCAGAAGGGGGCGGGGCTTATGAAGGTCCAGTGAGTGCATGGATACATTACACTTACAGTGTATCAGGATACTCTGAGTGTAACAGAGTACTTTTACTTCAGTATGAGGTCTTGATCCGGTCAGTGAATCACCTGAGGCAGGTGAGACAGTGACCTGTCTGTCTGTCACCGTTATTACCGCTGCTGTGTTATTAACGTGTTAATTATACCGTGACCTGCAGACCGGCTCGGCCCGGTCACTCAGTAACGGATGAGCTCACCGAGTCCGCTGATCTCCTGCCGGATGTTCAGTCGGTTTCTCTCGTCGGCGATGGCCTTCAGCATCTGCTGCAGGGACCCGTCCAGCTCTCCGTTCTCCTCCTCCGCGGGCCCGACAGTCTTACACAAACCGGGGAAGGACGCCATCTCCGGGCCGGGATCATGACAGTCCGGGCTGACAGCTACCGACGGCTCCGGTTCACGGCAGCTGAGAGGCGGCGTGCTGGAGGTGAAAGAGAGCGGAGGACACCTGGAATCAATCCCCGATAAGATGCTCAGTGTTCGGGCTGCAGACCTGCCGGGGGCCGCTGGGCTGAGGAAGCCGAGGAGAGGAGCAGGTCGGTCGGACTGAGCCGCTCTCAGACTCCGGTCCTTCTGTTGTGCGGATCAGCTGGAAACACCCCTCACACTTCCTGTAACAACACGAGGCTCTTAAAGAGACACGGCCGGTGTTACGGACAGATCTGTCACCGTGCAGATTCAGACCACTCTAACACGATCAGGTTTATTTTCTTACAGTCAAACTGTAAAAAAGAAAAGAGCAAAATTTTTGAGTTTGTTGTGAGTCCAACTTTTGTTCAGTCGTTTAACAATACACTAAATATGTATTAATAATATACATAAATATAATTTGACTCACTTCATTTAAACTTCATTCACTACCTCAGATTTGTACTTGGACCTAATATCTCATTTTTAATATATTTTAATTTAATGTGACATTTCAGGCAGAAACAGTTTTAATATCTTAGAAAGACTTTTTAATTATTTATTCTGATCCTCTCCTGCTGTCCACCGGTGCTTAGCGGGTCCTGAATCAAACGCACCCTTGTTAGCGTTGCTGCTCGGTGGGAGAAAGCCGGACAGTCCCCGCCCGGCGGAGGGAAGGAAGAGGACGTTAAAGTACCGTTAGTGAAGTCACCGGGAGAGATAACGTCCCCGTTAAGCGTGTAAACATTTCGGCTCCCGTGATGTCGACGTTAAACGGAGCCGTTTTCCGTTACCGGTCTGTTTACGTCCTTCCCCGGTGGACAAAGGTGTTACGGCGCAGTCTGTGACCGGACACATTCTGTTACCGCCACAAAAACAAACCTGAACAGGACGTGACAATCTGAGGACTTCCGGTGTCCTCGTCCCGATAAACGCTGTTAAATGGCGGTAAGCTCGTGCAGCGTTAACGCAGGTCACAACATCTGACGGGTAACAGAATTCTGCGTAACACCGGTGTTGCACCGCCGTCAAACTCCGCCCGCGCAGACTGCACCTCGCCGTCGGTGAAATGGGGGAATAGGAACGAGCGCGCTCTTTGTTCCAAGACAAAAGATGACGTCATTGTCTCACGAGCTCCTAACCGTTAACGTATCGTGGAAAAAAGCGGGAAAACGTCGAATATTTTAGCGTTTTTTGTTTTAGTTTTACAGCAAAGTGTCAACACGGACACGAAATAATGTGATAAATACAAAAACACGAAGTTTGTAATTGACTTAATGTAAATATTAAAATATACAAACTAATCCGATGTTTCGTGTCCGCGTCGTAACAATTATGTTGAATTCTGACATACGACATCATATTTTAACATTTAAATAGTTAAAGAAACATCAGGAAACAGGCAAAGTTATAACTTATCATTTAGTATCTCATTCTAATTTTTCTCAAAATTATAGTTAATTACAGATTAGCAAATTTTGTGATTTTATTTTGGTTTGTACATCTTAAAAACAACAACATACTTTTGACTTAAAGTCTGAATTCTGTCTAAAATTCTCAATAAATTGTGACTCAGACTCAAAGTGACAAGTCAAAATCTTACCTGAGTAAATAACATTAAAATCAAAATGATTCATACTTAAGTTTAATTTTACACTTCAGGTTCAACGACGACATTTAAAACCAAACTGAAGAAATAATAAAGCAGAAGTTTGAATAGTTTCTGTTTAATGCAGATTATTCCAGTGTTTGTTATTCGTCATATTTAGTCAGAAATCTTGAACTTTGTTGGTAAAAACACAAACTATGATGATGATGCTGCCTCGTCATTTTGACTTACCTCTTTGTCATTTCACATATTTTCTCTTTTCTTGGCCCTGATGGGCTTCCGTACAGCTCAGACGGTTTGTTAGACAAAGAGCTCTGACTCTGTTATTTTATTAAATACTAAGAATAAATCCATGGAGCTGCAGGAAACGTCTTTAATCTCAGTTTCTGTCGACCGAGCTGAAATCAAATATCCCCAAACAGTGACATCACTTCCTGTCCAGACCAATCAGATGAAACCTCGCCGGACGTCTGCAGGTTGTCTTCCTGTCGGTCGGACCCGTGGCGGGCCGATGGGGTCGTAGCGGGGTCGTGGGAGGAGGCCGTGGGGCAGGTTCGGCCTCTGGTCGTACTCGCCGCCGATGATCCCGGGCAGCGGCGGGTGGAGCGGGACGGGCAGCGGCGGGTGGAGCGGGACGGGCAGGGGGAACGGCCGGAGGAAGCGCTGACGAACTGGCCGGAGGTCACGGCGTTTGTGAGAGCGTTTGTAAAGCTGAGGACAGAAGTTATGAATATATAGATACATAAAGTAATGAGATTACAGCCTTTAATTAAAGTAGAACAGGTGACGGTCAGTGCTGCTCACCTCCTTCCAGTCCGTGTCTCTGGGTCTGCTGGGATCTGAATCTGAACCAGAACACACACACACACACACACACACACACGCACACGCACACACACACACACACACACACACACACACACACTTTATTCACGTGTTCATGACCTCATCGCTCGGAGGACTTCCTGTCTGGACTCACCTGTGAAGTCTCGGCGGTACAGGTGTCTCCACAGCGTGGAGTCGGCCGTGGCCGCGTTGAAGCGCCTGCAGACTGCGGACAGCCTGAGCACGGAGCAGACGTCCAGCAGGCGGAGGACTCTGAGGAGGAGCTCCGGGGGAAGAGCCGCCAGGCCGAACACCACCGGCAGCGCCATGGCTGGAAAACGACAACACGGCGAGCTCAGAGTCAGATCAAACATGGTCAGACCTCGTCGGGTCGTCCAGGTGGATCGTTACCTTCTCGGGCGGCGGCGATCAGCGGGTACGCCAGCTGGTCTTTGAAGATCCGGGATAGTTTGTTCAGATCTTTGAATGCCGCCGCTGCACTTCCTCCTGAAACACGACAGAGACGTGACACAGTGTTAGTCATTCATTCAGGGGTCACATCAGCCAATCAGAGCGCTCTACCTGGCCACTCGTCGGTCACGTAGGTGGAGGGGTTCAGACACAGTTTACGAACCACGTCCACGGTCTGGTTCACTTTCAGAGTCGCTGCAGAGACAAACGGGTCAGATGTTTATGACGTCATGAACGCTCAGTGTAACGGACACCACCTGTAACACGCTGCGTGTCCGTGAACTCACCGTTGATGACGAGCACGGGGCCCATGCACACGGACAGCACCATGGCCAGGCTGTGCTCGCACAGAGGGTGGGTGTACTGCAGCTTGTAGAGTCCAGCTGACAACCTCCACCCTGCAGGCATGTCAGCCGGCTGCAGCTCCGAGCCCTGCACACACACACACACACACACACACGCACACACACACACACACACACACACACACACACACACACACCTTTACCTTGATGACATCACCACACAGGAAGCCTCTGCGTTGTCGGTCGGCGGTCTCACCTGAGGAAGAAACCCGGTCTCCAGCATCAGCTGATGTCCGGCCACCATGATGGCGTCACTGGGGCTGGCGGTCTGGGCCGAGTGGTACAGCAGGTCCAGGGAGAGCGGCGCCTGCCCGTCCTCGGCCTCGCTGCACAGCATCGGCTCCCAGCTGGACCCTGAAGGTCCGGTAGAGTCCAGCGGGTCTGCAGACGTCTGCTCGGAGTCTGCCGGCGCCGCAGAGCTGCTGTCGGGCTGTTGGACAAACAGAGACACGAGGACGAGTCAGCAAGTTCAGAGGAACATGAGTCAGCATTAAACGGCTGCTGGTGTGTGACGGGTCCAAGCAGAGTCAGCCCGTGTTCACCTGCACGCTCCACCTTCACCTGCACGCTCCACCTTCACCTGAACGCTCCACCTTCACCTGAACGCTCCACCTTCACCTGCACACCCCACCTTCACCTGAACGCTCCACCTTCACCTGAACGCTCCACCTTCACCTTCACCTGAACGCTCCACCTTCACCTTCACCTTCACCTGAACGCTCCACCTTCACCTGAACGTTCCACCTTCACCTGCACGCCCCACCTTCACCTTCACGCTCCACCTTCACCTGAACGCTCCACCTTCACCTAAACGCTCCACCTTCACGCTTCACCTTCACCTGAACGCTCCACCTTCACCTGAACGCTCCACCTTCACCTGAACGCTCCACCTTCACCTGAACGCTCCACCTTCACCTGAACGCCCCACCTTCACCTGCACGCCTCACCTTCACCTTCACGCTCCACCTTCACCTGAACGCTCCACCTTCACCTGAACGCCCCACCTTCACCTAAACGCTCCACCTTCACGCTTCACCTTCACGCTCCACCTTCACCTGAACGCTCCACCTTCACCTGAACGCTCCACCTTCACCTGAACGCCCCACCTTCACCTAAACGCTCCACCTTCACGCTCCACCTTCACCTGCACGCCTCACCTTCACCTGCACGCCCCACCTTCACCTGCACGCCCCACCTTCACCTAAACGCTCCACCTGCACGCTCCACCTTCACCTGCACGCTCCACCTTCACCTGCACACTTCACCTGCACGCTCCACCTTCACCTGCACGCTCCACCTTCACCTGCACACTTCACCTGAACGCTCCACCTTCACCTGCACGCTCCACCTTCACCTGCACGCTCCACCATCACCTGCACACTTCACCTGAACGCTCCACCTTCACCTGCACGCTCCACCTTCACCTGCACGCCCCACCCTCACCTGCACGCCTTACCTTCACCTGCACGCTCCACCTTCACCTAAACGCCCCACCTTCACCTGCACGCCCCACCTTCACTGACAAACAGAGGATCATGTGACAACACACTCCCTCACCTGGTTGGACGTCATGTCCGTGGTCTGTTGGTTCTGCTCTGTCCTCTGGTTCTCTGTGCTGCTGCTCGGTGTGTTGGCAGAGGTGGAGGTGTTGGTGGAGGACTGGTTGGCGTTGGTGTTGGTGGAGGACTGGTTGGCGTTGGTGTTGGTGGAGGACTGGTTGGCGTTGGTGTTGGTGGAGGACTGGTTGGTGTTGGTGGAGGACTGGTTGGCGTTGGTGTTGGTGGAGGACTGGTTGGTGTTGGTGGAGGACTGGTTGGTGTTGGTGGAGGACTGGTTGGCGTTGGCGTTGGTGGAGGACTGGTTGGTGTTGGTGGAGGACTGGTTGGCGTTGGTGTTGGTGGAGGACTGGTTGGTGTTGGTGGAGGACTGGTTGGTGTTGGTGGAGGACTGGTTGGCGTTGGTGTTGGTGGAGGACTGGTTGGTGTTGGTGGAGGACTGGTTGGTGTTGGTGGAGGACTGGTTGGCGTTGGTGGAGGACTGGTTGGCGTTGGCAGGTTCAGCCAGGACGACGCAGATCAAATCTCCGGAGACGATGCCGCAGGACGACAGAGTCTGGCCGGAGTCCGTCAGAACCTCAGACCCGTTCAGAGACAAACTGAAGCGTGTGTCTGCGCTGAGAGACCAACAGGACACAGACATTAGAACCTGTCACATGACCTGACCGTCAGCTGACGTCTGTGTGCGTCACTGACCTGAGTCCATGAGAAGGCAGCACCGTGTCCCTGACGTGGTCCAGCAGCTCCTTCACACTCGGTTCTGCTCCCGGTAACTCCACCCGGCTGGTCTGACGGCTGATCCGAACCCGGAGCTTCATCCTGAGGAAGATGATGCAGCATTAACCACGTGAAGTGTCCACAGACTTCTGGCCAGTCCATAAAGTGACAAACATGTTTTAATATTTAATAAACCTGAAGTAACGAACCGAGTCTCCATCTTTGATTCATGACGAGTCATTTCAAACTTTACAACTTTAAAACTCGGCCTGTTTTTTCCAGAACGTTATTTGACCGTTTCGTTTTCGTTTCTGGACGTTTCGTTAAGTTTCTGTTGCTAGGTAACTTGTGCTAACTCCGCTAGTTACTAAGTTACCTGGTGACGTGTTTTCCCGCCGTTGGGACACAGACAGACTCAGTCACAGCAAACAAAATAAATTCCGTTAAATTAAGATAAATTAATTAATGACATCAGCTGATAAACACACCGACCTGAAGCACACACAGCGAACACAACACTTCCGGTTACCAAAAGCGTAGACTTTCAAAATAAAACCACGCTAGGGCGTTTCAACACAAATGAATAAATAAATAAATAAATATGCCTTTTTAAAAACACGAGTTCATATTTACATGCTGTTTAGTTTATATATGTCATCTTATCACTTATTTGTGCTCTGTTGTCATGGAGACTGACAGTAGCAGTTGGTCCGTTTCCATGACAACACATATTGTAGTTTGCCACACATGGTGCAAAGAGCGACAGACATGAAACATTAAATATATAACTATATAAATATACAAGTTTAAAGAGAAAAATATGGCAACTATAAAAAGATAAAAACAGAACAAATATGGCAAATATAGAAAGATATTCAGTGTAGATCCAGCAGCATAAACAGCGTGAATATATCAACAATAAAATCTGTGTACAATGTAAACTGTTTGAAAACTTTGTAAACAGTTTGAAAACTGTTTGTAAACAGTTTGTAAACAGTTTGTAAACAGTTTGTAAACAGTTTGTAAACAGTTTACAGCAGCAGGTTTGTTTTTTTTATTTTTGTTAGTATCTATTTATATTATTACTTTTTTTTTACTTGATGTTTGTCTGTTCTGCTTCAAAAGGACAAATTCTTTTAATGTGTAATTTTACTCAATAAACCGGATTCTGATAAGAAATATTTTATTTTGAAAGCCACGCATCAAACTTCCGGCTCGTATCATCTGAACTCTGACTACAAGTACGGCAAGCGAGCGGTTCAGCTGTGAGTTAAAACTCCGGATAAAGGAATAAACGAACTTAAAGTAAATTAATTTAATCTGAACGTTTGAACTCAGATTGTTTGTTTGTTTGTTTGGACTCGGATTTTTAAATCTCTCGGTCGACATTTTATTTTCTTTATTTTTTAATGCGTCACGCCAAATTAACAATCGCGTTTTGCTGTCATCAGCTTGTGTGCGGGCTCCCGTAGCGCAGTGTGTTGGCACAGAGGCTGACACGCAGCTCACTCTTTCACTCTTTCACTCTTTACGTTAATTACTGTAATTACCTGAGTCGGTGAAGATGAGTCGCAGCTATAACGACGAGCTGCAGTACCTGGAGAAGATGAGCAGCTGCTGCTGGAGGATCCGGAAAGGCTTCGTGCCCAACATGCAGGTGATGTTAGCTTAGCACAGCTAGCACATGCGGCTAATCATGAATAATTAATGAGGGTAATTAAGTTACATTAAACCAGCTTCGTTATGACGTCATAACATAACAAACACGTGATGAATCATTTATACAAACAAACATTTAGTTTGTTTTAAAACAAATTGTGGACTGGTGTCATCACTGATTGGTCGACGCTCTGTTTGTGTTTCAGGTTGAAGGAAACTTCTACGTCAACGATTCGCTGGAGAAGCTGATGTTTGAGGAGCTTCGTAACGCCTGTCGAGGAGGAGGTGAGCTGCTCCTCACCTGGTCCACCCTGAAGTCATCGTCATGAGTTTCACATGGTTGATAATTGGTTGGTTGGCTGACTGGTTTGTTGGTTGGTTGACCGACTGGTTTGTTGGTTGGTTGGCTGACTGGTTTGTTGGTTGGTTGACTGACTGGTTTGTTGGTTGGTTGACTGACTGGTTTGTTGGTTGGTTGGCTGACTGGTTTGTTGGTTGGTTGACTGACTGGTTTGTTGGTTGGTTGACTGACTGGTTTGTTGGTTGGTTGGCTGACTGGTTTGTTGGTTGGTTGACTGACTGGTTTGTTGGTTGGTTGACTGACTGGTTTGTTGTTGGTTGACTGACTGGTTGGTTGGTTGGTTGGTTGGTTGACTGACTGGTTTGTTGTTGGTTGGTTGGTTGGTTAATGACTTATTTGGTTGGTTGGTTAATGAATTGATTGGTTGACTGGTTGGTTGGTTGAATGGTTGGTTTGTTGTTGGTTGGTTGACTGGTTGGTTTGTTGGTTGGTTGGTTGACTGGTTGGTTTGTTGTTGGTTGGTTGAATGGTTGGTTTGTTGTTGGTTGGTTGACTGGTTGGTTTGTTGGTTGGTTGGTTGACTGGTTGGTTGGTTGACTGACTGGTTGGTTGGTTAATGACTTATTTGGTTGGTTGGTTGACTGGTTGGTTGGTTAATGACTTATTTGGTTGGTTGGTTAATGAATTGATTGGTTGACTGGTTGGTTGGTTAAATGGTTGGTTGGTTGGTTGACTGGTTGGTTTGTTGGTTGGTTGGTTGGTTGACTGGTTGGTTGGTTTGTTGGTTGATTGACTGACTGGTTTGTTGGTTGATGAATTAATTGGTTGGTTGGTTAATGAATTGGTTGGTTGGTTGGTTGACTGGTTGGTTGGTTGGTTAATGACTTATTTGGTTGGTTGGTTTGTTGGTTGATTGACTGACTGGTTTGTTGGTTGGTTAATGAATTAATTGGTTGGTTGACTGACTGGTTTGTTGGTTAGTTGGCTGACTGGTTTGTTGGTTGGTTGGTTGACTGGTTTGTTTGACTGACTGACTGACTGGTTGGTTGACTGACTGGTTGGTTGACGGACTGGTTTGTTGGTTGGTTGACTGACTGGTTTATTGATTGACTGACTGGTTTGTTGGTTGGTTGACTGGTTTGTTGATTGACTGACTGACTGGTTTGTTGATTGACTGACTGACTGGTTTGTTGATTGACTGACTGGTTGGTTGGTTGACTGACTGGTTTGTTGTTGGTTGGTTGGTTGGTTGGTTGGTTAATGAATTGATTGGTTGACTGACTGGTTGGTTGACTGACTGGTTTGTTGGTTGGTTGACTGACTGGTTGGTTGGTTGGTTGGTTGATTGACTGACTGGTTTGTTGGTTGACTGGTTGGTTGGTTGGTTGACTGGTTGGTTGGTTGGTTGACTGGTTGGTTGGTTTGTTGGTTGATTGACTGGTTGGTTGGTTGGTTGATGAGTTGGTTGGTTGGTTGGTTGGTTAATGACTTATTTGGTTAGTTGGTTTGTTGGTTGATTGACTGACTGGTTTGTTGGTTGGTTGGTTGATTAACTGGTTGGTTGGTTGGTTGGTTGGTTAATGAATTAATTGGTTGGTTGGTTGGTTGGTTGATTGACTGACTGGTTTGTTGGTTGGTTAATGAATTAATTGGTTTGTTGGTTGGTTGGTTAATGAATTAATTGGTTGGTTGGTTGATTAATTGATTGGTTGATTGGTTGACTGTGTTTCAGGTGTGGGTGGATTCCTTCCAGCCATGAAACAAATTGGGAACGTGGCGGCGCTGCCAGGAATCGTACACGTGAGTAACGTGGTTAATCGTTCTGTTCAAAGATCTGACAGCTTAGACGTGTTGAAATCTTAAAGTTGTGACTCCTCAGAGGTCCATCGGTCTCCCCGACGTTCACTCCGGGTACGGGTTCGCCATCGGAAACATGGCGGCCTTCGACATGAACGACCCGGATGCCGTCGTGTCTCCAGGTTTGTTTGTTTTCCAGGTGAAACGTCTCTGACGAGTTTTTTTATTCTTCCTCTTAATGAATCGGTGTAAACGTCTCTTTTGTCCTGCAGGTGGCGTCGGTTTCGACATAAACTGCGGCGTCCGTCTGCTGAGGACGAACCTGGACGAGGGCGACGTTCAGCCGGTGAAGGAGCAGCTCGCCCAGTCGCTGTTCGACCACATCCCGGTGGGAGTCGGATCCAAGGGAGTCATCCCGATGGGAGCCAAGTAAGGAGGGAGCGGATTGCAGACCACAACCTGCCTCCACCTGTGTCACCTGTTTACCTGTGTACCTGTGTACCTGTGTGTGTTCAGGGACCTGGAGGAGGCTCTGGAGATGGGGGTGGACTGGTCTCTGAGGGAGGGTTACGCCTGGGCCGAGGACAAAGAGCACTGCGAGGAGTACGGCAGGATGCTGCAGGCCGACCCCAACAAAGTCTCATCGAAGGCCAAGAAGAGAGGCCTGCCGCAGGTATCCCAGCAGCCCTGGAGCTCACCTTATGAATATGAATGAGTTGAGTTTATGAAGCTGAACCGCCTGTGTGTGTTTGTGCTGAAGCTGGGAACTCTGGGAGCAGGAAACCACTACGCCGAGATCCAGGTGGTGGACGAGATCTACAACGACTACGCCGCCAAGAAGATGGGCATCGACCACAAAGGGCAGGTGTGCGTGATGATCCACAGCGGCAGCAGAGGCCTCGGACACCAGGTCGCCACAGGTAGGAAGTCCAGTCCAACACCTGGAGGACGGTTTTCTAAAGGTTTCCGTTAGACTGACCTGACTGTTGTCGACAGACGCTCTGGTCGCCATGGAGAAGGCGATGAAGCGAGACAAGATCACGGTGAACGACCGGCAGCTGGCGTGCGCTCGCATCACGTCACAGGAAGGACAGGACTACCTGAAGGGGATGGCTGCTGCAGGGAACTACGCCTGGGTCAACCGCTCGTCCATGACCTTCCTCACCAGACAGGTACACTCACCTGGTGTTACCTTTGGAGGCTCCAGGGATCCTCGCTTTGCTTCATCTGACTTCTCTTTTCTGTTTCAGGCCTTCTCCAAAGTGTTCGGCACCACGCCGGACGACCTGGACATGCACGTCATCTACGACGTCTCTCACAACATCGCCAAAGTCGAGGAGCACATCGTGGACGGGAAGCAGAAGACGCTGCTGATCCACCGCAAAGGCTCCACCCGAGCCTTCCCCCCACACCACCCCCTCATCCCGGTCGACTACCAGGTACAGAAGACCTGAGCGCCGGACACGACCGGCTGCTGGAGACTCGACTCCATGTTGACTGTGTCTTCTTGTTTCAGCTCACAGGTCAGCCGGTGCTGATCGGAGGGACGATGGGAACCTGCAGCTACGTCCTCACAGGAACCGAACAAGGCATGACGGAGACATTTGGCACCACCTGTCACGGAGCGGTACGACTTACGAATTAGAGCTTAACCCCCCGAACGTCTCGCATGTACGTCATGTTTACTGTAAATCCAAATGTCGTTTCAGGGTCGCGCTCTGTCTCGAGCCAAGTCCCGCAGGAACCTGGACTTCCAGGACGTCCTGGACAAACTGGCCGACCAAGGCATCGCCATCCGAGTGGCTTCACCCAAACTGGTCATGGAGGAGGTGACGAGCTTTTCTGTCGACCACGAAACAAACGTCTCCCGTCTGTTTTCCTGCTCACGCTGTTTTTCTGTTTCAGGCTCCTGAATCGTACAAAAACGTGACGGACGTCGTCAACACGTGTCACGAGGCTGGAATCAGTAAGAAGGCGATCAAACTGAGGCCGATCGCCGTGATCAAAGGCTGAAGCTGCACGACTTCCGTTTAAAGACGTTTCAAGCGAAGGACGCCACGACGTCGCGGACACGAAGAGACGCGTCGGAAGGAAGCCGCTTAATTTTTGTTTTCGTTTCTCTGGAATGAATTTCTGTTGCAGGAAGTGAAGAGCCACAAAATGAGACAGAACATTCAAAATGTTTTTCTTTGTGCTCGTGCAAATAAACTTCAAACTGAAGTAATCAGATTACTCAAGTACAAATACACTACAAGTATCAGCTTCATGCAGTAAAACTTTGTTCATCCTGATGTTTTACTGAGGGGTCAACCTGAGGGGTCCGGCCCTGCGGGGGGTCACCAGATGAACCTGAAAAGTATGAAGTATAAAAGTAGTCACTTCCTGTTTCAAAATAAGAGCATCGTCTTTACACCTTCAGGAAACATTCGGCTCTGATGTTGAAACGTTCAGACGAGCTGATGCCGAGATAAATATTCCAGAAACTCAAATTTATTTATTCAGTTTATTAGAAATGTTTGTTTCAAATTAATTTACTTCACTTTGTAAAGACGCTTCCAGCTCGACTCAAACTTCAAACACGACCTCGTTAAATCAAAACTTCAGTCTCTGGATGTTGTGATTAGTTATTAACACTTTATTGGTTCTAACATGTTTGTAACAGAAGTTTCATCATCACATCAAATAAAATCAAATCAACACGTTTCACCTTCAGTGAAGAAAATTCATTCATTTGGCAACTTTGTCTGAGACGAGAAGCAGAACTCTGAGCCGGACCTCGATCTGCCGAGAGGAGAAATAAAAACGGGCTCCGAGAACCTGGATCGACGATCTGACGGAGCCGAGTGAAGCGCCGTGGTCAGAATCTGACTTCTCGTGTCCGAGTGAAGACGACGACGTAAACCACACGGTGAGACATGATTCGAGCTGATCTTCATCGACGTGTCGACAGTTTGAGTTAGTGTTGGATCAGAACCATCCATCCACGACTAATCAAAGCGCAGCGTTCGGAGCCGCACGGAGGATCTGTTGATTTAAACTAAGTAACACCTCGTTAACACTGGAACTGTTTTCAGCTGAACTCGACTCTTTCAGGCACTTTCTCTGGACGTTTCTTTCCAAAGTTTCTGGGAAAAACAGAAGAATTAAAAGTGTCGGATAAATCAGAAACGAGCTCAGCGAGCGGTGACGAGGTCGACTGTTCAAACGTGGATTTCCACATCGGCTCCTTCACAGTGTCGCTCGCAGTCGAGCGTTGCATAATCCGCCCGTCGTCCTAAATTGTCACAAATGCTCGAATAGAAAATTCATGGATTTATTTATTTTACATGAGCTGTACACGACAATCCTGCGTTTCTACGGAAGCTCGTCAGCGCCCAGAAAAGAAAAATACTCAAAGTCCAACTTTGATACAACGATTCAAACTTTCAGCCAAAATTCTGATTCATCAAGAAAATAAATCAGAACTTTGACTTTCAGCATTTTGATTTGAAAATACTCAAAAATAAAAGTAACTGAAAATCTGACTTTAATGATCAAAACGACTTTACTGAGTCAAACCTAAAAAAACTCAGAAGATTTTGACCAATGAAAAAGTCTGAAAGTTACAATTAATCTGCGATAAATAAAAACAAACTTAGTATCTCGACTGTCTTTTCTAACTTCAGGCTTCCGTATCTAGTTTCCAATGAAGATTTAAAAAGGAAAAAAACTAAACTAGGAACTTTATTTACATTTTTTTAGCATCTTATTTTCTTATTTACATTTTTGTTCCTCCGTTTTTTTATCTGAAACTAAGAATAAAAAAAGAAACAGCCCGAATATTTCAAACAAAAACATTTTTCATAACCTCGGCGTGCGGGCTGAAACGTCGCCGCGTCGAGTCGAGCGTCACGTCAAACGTTCAAACTGAGAAAAACGGAAACGCTGCGTTCTGAATTAAAATAACGTTCCAGCGTTTTTTCGTCCGTCGTCCAAAAAAACTCAAATCTTCGTGTTTTTTTAAATGTGGTTTCTACGGCGACGAGAATAAAGCTATGGTTCCAGGATATTTAGCGAGCGTCAGGTCGCGCCCGCTCCGTCCTCGTCCTCTTCACGTCTCGAGTCCGGGAGCCCGTGGACAGCTCGTCTCGTCTCGGAGGGATTAATCCGTCCACGACGTCCCGTCCACGTCCCGGCTTCGACACACTTTGTTATCCACGGTTTAAGTGCAAAAGCTGCTCCTATGCTAACTTCCTGTTTGTTTGTTTGTTTTGTACGACCACTTCCTGTGAATCGTCCTTTCAGCCCCGGCAAACTTCCAGTTTGGTTTCCTACAGTTTGGCTCGCTGGAAGAACGCCTGAGGACAGGAAGGAAACAACCATCAGCTGATCGAGCCAATAAAAAAACAACCAATCAGTGACGAGGACGCGCTCGCACCTTGATGTAGTTCTTCAGGACTTTGACGTCCGGCTGCTGAATCACCTGACACAGCTCCTGAAAGCAAAGACGTGACGTTACGTTAACACGATGCAGTTTGTTTCCAGACTTCAGTGTCGTGTCGTCACGTCGGCCGTCGTACCTGTGAGATCTCTGGTGACACCTGAAGTGACGGTAAATATTCCTGCTGCAGGAACTGGATCAACTCCGGCCCCTGAAACAAACAAACACGCAAATCTCAAGAACCACCAGCAAAAACAAACTTCAGAGTTTGTCCCGTAATAAAAATCTGACTTTACCCGTTTGAGATGAATCATCTTGAGCGTGAGCGCGCACTCCGACAGCGTCTGGAAGACAAACGGAGCGAGCTGAGCCGAGCCGAGCCGACTGCATGCACACAGATTGTTTCATGACACTTACCAGGACGGTCTGAGCGTCCGAGAGGTCGAAGGTCGGCTTGAGAGGAGCCAGGAAACAGGCGGGGACGATGTGTTTGTAGATGAAGTCGGGGAAGCCGACCATGCCGTCTTTCCCTCCTGCAGGTCAGAGCAGAGAAACGTTAGAGCGAGACGCAGGCGGGCGGAGCATCGAGTGACGGAGGTCAGAGGTCGCCTCACCCCACAGCTCCACCAGCTTGGACAGAATGATGAAGCACGTCTTCTGAGCGATCGGGTCGGGGAAGTCCACGGCGCCCTGGATGATGGTGAACACGACGCGCTCGATGTTCTCTGCTCCTGAAACCAGAACGCAGCGTTCACACAACGTTCACACAACGTTCACACAACGTTCACACAACGTTCACGCAACGTTCACGCAGCTTTCGCGCAGCGTTCAGCTTTAGCGCAGCGTTCAGCTTTCGCGCAGCGTTCAGCTTTCGCCCAGCGTTCAGCTTTCGCGCAGCGTTCATCTTTCGCGCAGCGTTCAGCTTTCGCCCAGCGTTCAGCTTTCGCGCAGCGTTCACGACGTCGCTGCTCGCTCTGCAGACAGACTCACCCTGATTGGCCATCACCTCGTTCATGCCGCTCCCCGTCACCGTCTGGATGAAGGTGAAGTAGCTCCTCCTCAGCATCTGCTTCTCCAGCGCGGCCGCCTGGTCGTTCTCCTCCGCCGGCCGGGCCAACACCTCGAAGATGGCGAGCACGAGCGGCATGAAGACCTGCTGCAGGAAGGGCGACACCTGCCGCTGCCATGGCGACGGGACAGGAAGCTCGTTAGTCACCCCGCGGCCTGACGTGGCCTCGTTAAGGCGTGCGAACGCTCCTGAACGTACCTTGAACTTGGCGGTGATCTGGCTGATGAGCGGGATGAACTCCTGCAGGTCTTTGGCCTCACAGTCCTTCAGCATGTGCTCGGAGGCGGCGGGGATGAACGGCAGCACCTCCTCCTCCAGGCAGATGATCATGCGGTGCAGGAAGGAGCGCACCGAGCTGCGCAGCACCCCCCGCTGGACGGGGCAGCTGAGCGCGGGCAGGAAGCTCTGCATGCAGTCCCTGTACACCTCGGTGCAGCCGCACTGCTTCACCGTCTGCTTGTTGCTGAACGCTTTGCTGGTCCGACTGCGAGCAGAGAACAAGACCGGGTCAGCTGGGACAAACCGAGCAGAGGCTCGCTCCGGATCGAGTCCTCACCTGGCGAAGCCGACGGCGTGGCTCAGGCAGTCGGCGAGCGCCGCCTGCCTCTCCTCCTCCGTCTCCTGCAGCAGCTTGGCGAGCAGCAGGCGGAAGGCGTCCATCAGCGGCAGCAGCAGGCTCCTCATCAGCGCCTGCTTCCTCTCCACCGGACTCTCCCCGTTCACGATCAGCACGCCCGCCGTCTCGAACATGAACAGCTGGTCGTCGCTGGTCAGCAGCGCCGGGAAGCCGTTCTCCTGGACAGAAGGAAGTGATGTCACCGTCAGCTCACGTGTCACGCTGCTGGGACAGACGACTTCCTGTCTCCGTACTTACAGGCGGAGCGAGCTCCAGCAGGTCCTGGATCCTCGTCAGGATGTCCTCGATGAACGCGTTCATGTGTTTACTGTCGACGAAGGAGACGTGATGATGATGTCACACACACACACACACACACACACACACACACACACACACACACACACACACACACACACACACACACACACACACTCTGTGGACTCACTGCAGTGTTTTGATGAATCTGGAGAACAGGTACGAGACTCGGCTCCGGACCTTCGGGCTGTTGTGTCTCAGTCCTCTCTGGTCCAGAAACGCCATCTGACAGTGAACGCAGCACGCCGTTAACATGAATATTCATTTCTGATGCTGACGATGCGTTCAGGGACGTTCAGTTTGGAGCTCACCAGAACGTTGGGGATGTGCTGCGGCTCCACGATGAAGAACTTGTCGTATCGGACGACCGTCTCGAAGAACTCGAGCGACACCGAGCTGTGCTGGTAGCTGCTGACGCCGCAGGAGACCAGCTGACAGCAGAGAAGAAGAAGAAACGTGCTCAGTGCTAAACACAAACAGACAGTGAACGCACCACGAGCCGTCACGTGACTCACCGTCCTCATCATGTCCTGCAGGGCGCTCGTCTTCGCCGTGTCTCCGGAGAAATGAGCGCCGTGAGACGCCGGCAGCGCCTCGCCCAGCATGTACAGCAGCCGGATGGCGACCTCCACCTCCATGAACGGAGCCGTCTGCCAGGTCCTGAAAGAAGACACGCGTCAGCTGACGGACCGAACCGACCAATGAGCGGACGGAGGGAGGCGTCTCTTACTGCATGCTGCTGGTGAAGACTCGCCGCACGGCCTCCAGCAGCAGCTCAGGAGAAACCTGAGCCAGGCGGTCCAGCAGCATCTTCAGCTGCTTCCTGTACTCCACGAACATCGCCTCGTCCTCGCCCTGCCCGACAGAACCACAAGAACCGGACCGAGCTTTAACGTCTTCAGCGTCCTCAGAGGACAAAGTGCCGCGGTCGCAGACTCACCTCGTTCTCGAAGTTGTACTCGTCGTCGTAGGTCAGCTTCTTCATGACGGCGAGCATGACGGCCTGAGGAGAGCAGAAGGTCACATGGTCGTACTGACACGGTAACATGGTTCACTCGGCACACACTCACCTCCACGTTGGCTTTCTGCTGCTCGCTCAGCTGAGGAAGCTGCAAAACAAAAACATCCAGCCATCATCCACTGCTTTTATTTTGAAACTCTCCGTCCTGTCTGTGTTTCCTGTCACCTGTTTGAGGACGTGCAGGTACTCGTAGCAGAAGCCGACGATGTTGGCCGAGATGTCGTCGTCCTCGTGGACGAGCAGCTGCAGCAGCAGCGGCACTTTGGCCTCCACGGCCTGCAGCGTCTCCGCCGTGTCCTTCACGTTCCCCGTCTTGGCCAGTTTGGTCCAGCTCAGCACCAGACTCTGACCCATCCCGTTCACCAGGCGCGAGAACTTGGCCAGGAAGTCCACGTCCTCCTCCTGACGGGACAGGAAGACGGAAACATTCAGGACGCGAGGAGACAGGACGTGACCTCATGACCTCATGACCTCGAACAGAAACACTGTGAAGAAAACCTGAACGACGAGATGCAACCAGACAGACTAAAGACTGGAAAGACTCTATAAAGACTGTAAAGTCTCTGTAAAGACTGTAAAGTCTCTCTAAAGACTCTGTAAAGACTGTAAAGTCTCTGTAAAGACTGTAAAGTCTCTCTAAAGACTCTATAAAGACTGTAAAGTCTCTGTAAAGACTCTATAAAGACTGTAAAGTCTCTCTAAAGACTGTAAAGACTCTGTAAAGACTGTAAAGTCTCTCTAAAGACTCTATAAAGACTGTAAAGTCTCTGTAAAGACTGTAAAGACTCTATAAAGACTGTAAAGTCTCTCTAAAGACTCTATAAAGACTGTAAAGTCTCTCTAAAGACTCTATAAAGACTGTAAAGTCTCTGTAAAGACTGTAAAGACTCTATAAAGACTGTAAAGTCTCTCTAAAGACTCTATAAAGACTGTAAAGTCTCTCTAAAGACTGTAAAGTCTCTCTAAAGACTGTAAAGTCTCTCTAAAGACTCTATAAAGACTGTAAAGACTCTGTAAAGACTGTAAAGTCTCTCTAAAGACTCTATAAAGACTGTAAAGTCTCTGTAAAGACTGTAAAGTCTCTCTAAAGACTCTATAAAGACTGTAAAGTCTCTGTAAAGACTGTAAAGACTCTATAAAGACTGTAAAGTCTCTCTAAAGACTCTGTAAAGACTGTAAAGTCTCTCTAAAGACTGTAAAGTCTCTCTAAAGACTCTATAAAGACTGTAAAGTCTCTGTAAAGACTGTAAAGACTCTATAAAGACTGTAAAGTCTCTCTAAAGACTCTATAAAGACTGTAAAGTCTCTATAAAGACTGTAAAGACTCTATAAAGACTGTAAAGTCTCTCTAAAGACTGTAAAGTCTCTCTAAAGACTCTGTAAAGACTGTAAAGTCTCTCTAAAGACTGTAAAGTCTCTCTAAAGACTCTATAAAGACTGTAAAGTCTCTGTAAAGACTGTAAAGACTCTATAAAGACTGTAAAGTCTCTCTAAAGACTCTATAAAGACTGTAAAGTCTCTCTAAAGACTGTAAAGTCTCTCTAAAGACTCTGTAAAGACTGTAAAGTCTCTCTAAAGACTGTAAAGTCTCTCTAAAGACTGTAAAGTCTCTCTAAAGACTGTAAAGTCTCTCTAAAGACTCTGTAAAGACTGTAAAGTCTCTCTAAAGACTGTAAAGTCTCTCTAAAGACTCTATAAAGACTGTAAAGTCTCTCTAAAGACTGTAAAGTCCCTCTAAAGACTCTATAAAGACTGTAAAGACTCTATAAAGACTGTAAAGTCTCTCTAAAGACTCTATAAAGACTGTAAAGACTCTGTAAAGACTGTAAAGTCTCTCTAAAGACTCTATAAAGACTGTAAAGTCTCTGTAAAGACTGTAAAGTCTCTCTAAAGACTGTAAAGTCTCTCTAAAGACTCTGTAAAGACTGTAAAGTCTCTCTAAAGACTCTATAAAGACTGTAAAGACTCTGTAAAGACTGTAAAGTCTCTCTAAAGACTCTATAAAGACTGTAAAGTCTCTGTAAAGACTGTAAAGACTCTATAAAGACTGTAAAGTCTCTCTAAAGACTCTGTAAAGACTGTAAAGTCTCTCTAAAGACTGTAAAGTCTCTCTAAAGACTCTATAAAGACTGTAAAGTCTCTGTAAAGACTGTAAAGACTCTATAAAGACTGTAAAGTCTCTCTAAAGACTCTATAAAGACTGTAAAGTCTCTCTAAAGACTCTATAAAGACTGTAAAGTCTCTCTAAAGACTCTATAAAGACTGTAAAGACTCTATAAAGACTGTAAAGTCTCTCTAAAGACTCTATAAAGACTGTAAAGTCTCTATAAAGACTGTAAAGACTCTATAAAGACTGTAAAGTCTCTCTAAAGACTCTATAAAGACTGTAAAGACTCTGTAAAGACTGTAAAGTCTCTCTAAAGACTCTGTAAAGACTGTAAAGACTCTGTAAAGACTGTAAAGACTCTGTAAAGACTGTAAAGACTGTCTAGACTTCAGGTCCAACCTGCTCCACGTTGAAGAACCCGGCTGACTGCAGGACCTGGCACAGAGACTCCACCAGCTTGGTTTTGTCCATGGGGTCCATCCCTTTGTTGACGATTTCAAACAGGCAGTCGCAGGCCTCCTCTCTCAGCTCCTCCACCGACATCTGACTCAGCAGGAGGTTCACGAACCTGAAACCAGCACAGAACCTCAGAAAAACCTCAGGAGAACCTCCGGAGAACCTCAGGAGAACCTCAGGAGGACTGAGACGTCGGTATCTGCAGGGACTGACCGGTCGTTGGCGATGAGGTTGAGGTCGATCCAGGACACGAAGGCTCCGACCACCTCCAGACACTGACAGGTGAGCTCCGGGTGGGACTGCTGGTAGGTCTGCAGGATCTGGAACCAGGACTCGACCAGGTGAGGGATGCACTGCTCCCGCATGGTGTCTTTGATCAAGGTGTTCCTGCGAGTCTCCTGAAGGAAACACAGCTCGTGAACATGGAGCTCCTGACACACAGACAGACAGCAGAGCGGCGCTCGTCTTCACCTCAGGTGA
Organism: Collichthys lucidus; assembly: GCA_004119915.2. Classification (NCBI taxonomy): domain Eukaryota; kingdom Metazoa; phylum Chordata; class Actinopteri; family Sciaenidae; genus Collichthys; species Collichthys lucidus. Next base: position 733,424 of record CM014099.1, on the reverse strand, counting down.
GTGCAGGATGTCTCTGTCCACCACCTCGGCGTCGATGGCCATGAGCGTCCTCAGGTAGATGTCCACGCCGTGCGGGTTCAGACCCACCAGAGACAGGATGTCGAAGAAGAACTTGGGCCACAGCGTCAGGTACTCCATGACGAAGGTGAGCGCCAACACCTGAGCCGCCTTGTTCCTGATGAACGGCTTCTCAGGGTGTGTGTTCATCAGCTGAGGACACACACACACACACACAGAGTCAGTAACTCATCAACACACACACACACACACTGTGTGACCATGTGACCTGATGGTCACACTCGTACCTGACACTGGAGCCACTTCATCAGAGTCTCTCTGATGAGCTGCTGCTGAGCTGCACTAAGACCGGCGTGTCTGCAACACACACACACACACACACACACACACACACACACACACGCAACACACACACGCAACACACACACGCAACACACACACACACACACACACACACACACACACACACACACACACACACACACACACACACGTACGTTCAGATAACCAGCTGATTAATATTCATGAGATGCGTGATGCTGAGCCTCGTCGTCATGCTCACCTGAACTTTATCTGATGCTCCAGAACCTGGAAGCAGAAGAACTTGACGTGGTCGTCACTGAAACAAACAGACGAGGCGTCTTTGATCTGCACCAATAATTAAACGTGATTAAATATTCATGAGGAAGCTGTGCAGGTCACTCACCTATAAATCCCTTTAGCGAGCGCCTCAGCACAAACCTCCCAGGCGTCCTGAGACTCCTTCAGCTGCTCGAAGTAAGCCATGGCCTGAGCGCGCACACACACACACACACTCTTCAGTAAATAATGCAGATATCACAGATGAAATAACAGAAACACGGTTGCGGTGGCGGTGG
>CM014099.1:715028-727528 GCA_004119915.2 Collichthys lucidus | reverse complement strand
AGCTAACGTTAGCTTCTTGTAACGTGTGTGTGTGTGTGTGTGTGTGTGTTCTCAGCGTGGACTCGAACCCGCCACACGGACAGCACGGAGTCGGTTTAACGAGCAGAGTCAGTGAAATGACGTAAAAGTGTGAAGGTGATGGAGGCTCAGTGATAGACGGTAACGTTAGAATAACGTTAATGTAACGTCAGAGTAACGTTCAGACTGTGACGGACCTCTGTACGCTGTGACGTCACAGATTAATAAACGTGCGTGAACTTAAAGGTCCAGAATGAAACATGACCTGACATCAGTGCTGGTCTGAAGTGAGGCGAGGGGTCCTCAGCAGTGTTGGTGTAGTTACTTTGGAAAGTAGTTAGTGAGGTTACGTTACCATCAATTAAAAGTAATCTGTTACATTACAGCGTCACCTGTGAATCAAAGTAACTCGTTAGAGTCGTCATGGTTACCACAGCTGAACTGACAGACTGTTAATTAAGAACGTCAACAACAAACAGTTTGATTAATTATTATTATTAGTCAGAACAGAGCTGACTCCTGTTATGAAAATATGTCAGCAGGTCACCGATCGGACAAACTGTAACAGGAAAGACACAAACATTAACTCACTGAGCTGTGAAAACAGCGTTCAGGTGTCGCCATCGTCAACACATCGTCATCGCCAAACCAACGTTTCCAAACCTGTCAGTTTCTCTGAGCACATGTTAAACCGCAGAAATCCTGGGAACTCGTTAACTGACGGACACCTGACTTTAGATACTCAGCGTGTCCCCCGACTGAGACATGTCTGTCCTCTGTCGGACTCACTGTTTAGAAAATAACAGTTACTGATTACTTAACGCATGGTCTGAGTCCTCCAGACTGTCGATGATGTTCCTGAACGTGACACAGAAACATTTGAAGTTCTGACCCGCGTCGTCGGCTTTGAGCCCGTCCTGTTTGTTCCTCTGCAGCCAAACCCAAAGCTCACTCCTCGCCCGTGGTGTGAATTAGTCTGGCCTGCAAACAGAACCGACCCCTGTCGCCTTTCTCTGCCGCTGCCGTGCCTTTGAAAGTGAATTCAGGGGTCAACACGATGTCTTTGAACGCCTCACGGTGTGTGAGATCAGTCTTTGAACGCCTCACAGTGTGTGAGATCAGTCTTTGAACGCCTCACGATGTGTGTCTAACGGACTTCTCTCTCCTGAACGCAGCTTCGGGAATACAAAGTCATCGGGCGTCTGCTGCCCTCGGCCAAGAACCCGGCCCCTCCTCTGTACCGCATGAGGATCTTTGCCCCGAACCACGTCGTGGCCAAGTCCCGCTTCTGGTACTTCGTCTCCCAGCTGAGGAAGATGAAGAAGGCGTCTGGAGAGACCGTCTACTGCGGACTGGTGAGTGTGCAGGAGGTCCAAGGTCAGGTCCAAACTGTGGACTGAGATCATCAGAACCTTTAAAGCCCGTCCTGTTTGTTCCTCTGCAGCCAAACCCAAAGCTCACTCCTCGCCCGTGGTGTGAATTAGTCTGGCCTGCGAACAGAACCGACCCCTGTCGCCTTTCTCTGCCGCTGCCGTGCCTTTGAAAGTGAATTCAGGGGTCAACACGATGTCTTTGAACGCCTCACGGTGTGAGATCAGTCTTTGAACGGTGACAGAGTCCAGCCGCTCCGTCGTGGTTCAGTTCTGATCTCGGGTCACTTTTTGGACACGTTCTTGAAGAGAAACGATCGGACTCTCACTGAGTTCCTCGATCAGAACCGACCCGTCAGTTTGGGTCCACATGGGTTTGATTAGAGAGTCTGAAGCTTTGAAATGTTTGAACTGACTGTCTGTGGTTCTGGTTCAGGTCCACGAGAAGACCCCCCTGAAGGTGAAGAACTTCGGCATCTGGCTGCGTTACGACTCTCGTAGTGGAACCCACAACATGTACCGAGAGTACAGAGACCTGACCACGTCCGGAGCCGTCACCCAGTGCTGTGAGTATAACGCTCACGCAACGTTCACACGACGCTCACGCAACGTTCACACGACGCTCACACAGCGTGTGCGTGGTCGGACAGCAGGTCACTGCAGGAAGTCCAAACTGGACGTGAACTAATTTAAGATAATAAGATCGAAGTTGACAGTTTAGAGCGTGCTTTTATTGTGACAGTCCAGTCACATCCTGTGAACTCACCTGTCGTCAGGCAGAACAACAGGTTCAAGGTTCAACATGACGCACAGCTGGACAGATTCAGTTTGTCCCGTTGTCATGGATACCGAGCATGCTCAGTGACGGTACCGGTGATTTACAGACCCGGTTCTGTTGCTCGCTGTTAGACTGGACACTGCTGGTTCTGAGGTTCTGTTCAGTCCAGCAGAACCTGGACTCTGTTTGATTTGCACTCTTTGTTGTTCTTCAGATCGTGATATGGGAGCTCGCCATCGCGCTCGTGCTCACTCCATCCAGATCATGAAGGTTCAGGTCATCGCTGCCAACAAGTGTCGCAGACCTGCCATCAAGCAGTTCCACGTAAGTGTCCACAGACGGGTTCTGTTTGTTCTGACCCGGGCGGGTCCGCAGGTCTCTCTCTGGGCTGGCTCCTCATTGGTCAGCTCCAGTTTAAAAACCTGCCACACTCAAAGCCAGAATCCTCTTCCAGATTTCAGCTTCATCTAAAAACCTGGCGGTTCTGAAACTGGCGACAGTTTAAATAAAGTTTATTAAGATTTAAATAAAGTTTAGAATCATTTTAAATAAAGTTTACGATGGTTTAAATAAAGTTTATTAAGATTTAAATAAAGTTTAGAATCATTTTAAATAAAGTTTATGATGGTTTAAATAAAGTTTAGAATCATTTTAAATAAAGTTTATGATTTAAATAAAGTTAATGATGGTTTAAATAAAGTTTAGAATCATTTTAAATAAAGTTTATGATTTAAATAAAGTTAATGATGGTTTAAATAAAGTTTAGAATCATTTTAAATAAAGTTTACGATGGTTTAAATAAAGTTTATGATGGTTTAAATAAAGTTTAGAATCATTTTAAATAAAGTTTACGATGGTTTAAATAAAGTTAATGATGGTTTAAATAAAGTTTAGAATCATTTTAAATAAAGTTTATGATGGTTTAAATAAAGTTAATGATGGTTTAAATAAAGTTTAGAATCATTTTAAATAAAGTTAATGATGGTTTAAATAAAGTTTTTGATTTTAAATGTTTGCAACATAAATAATATGTTTAAATAAAGTTTGCAACATATTTTAAACAAAGTTTTTCTGTGTGGCACTGACGTGGTCTCTCTGGTTCTGGTTCTGCAGGACTCTAAGATCAAGTTCCCTCTGCCTCACCGGGTCCTTCGTCGTCAGCACAAACCTCGCTTCACCACCAAGAGGCCGAACACGTTCTACTGACGAGTTTCACTTTGTGCAGAAATAAAACAATGAATCCAACACGACGTCTGATGGGTCTGATTTCATGTTTGTCTGTTCAGACGCTTCTGGTTCTGAGTGATCCGGTCTGTCTGTCCTGACTTTAGAACAGCACCACCTGCAGGACACACACGCACACTACAGGTCGGCCATTTTGGAACAGAAGTAATGTGGGTAGATGAATTCAGAGATCATGACGTCATCAGCTGTTCATGTTTACACTGAAGTACCAGATTCACCTTAAAACTATTTCAAGTCTGTGACATCCCCACAGACTGTCTAAAACTGGACGTAGTCTCTGTGACGTCCCCGCAGACTGTCTAAAACTGGACGTAGTCTCTGTGACGTCCCCGCAGACTGTCTAAAACTGGACGTAGTCTCTGTGACGTCCCCGCAGACTGTCTAAAACCTGGACGTAGTCTCTGTGACGTCCCCGCAGACTGTCTAAAACCTGGACGTAGTCTCCGTGACGTCCCCGCAGACTGTCTAAAACCTGGACGTAGTCTCTAAAACCTGGACGTAGTCTCTGTGACGTCCCCGCAGACTGTCTAAAACCTGGACGTAGTCTCTGTGACGTCCCCACAGACTGTCTAAAACCTGGACGTAGTCTCCGTGACGTCCCCGCAGACTGTCTAAAACTGGACGTAGTCTCTGTGACGTCCCCGCAGACTGTCTAAAACCTGGACGTGGTCTCCGTGACGTCCCCGCAGACTGTCTAAACCTGGACGTGGTCTCTGTGACGTCCCCGCAGACTGTCTAAAACCTGGACGTAGTCTCCGTGACGTCCCCGCAGACTGTCTAAAACCTGGACGTAGTCTCTAAAACCTGGACGTAGTCTCTGTGACGTCCCCACAGACTGTCTAAAACCTGGACGTAGTCTCCGTGACGTCCCCGCAGACTGTCTAAAACTGGACGTAGTCTCTGTGACGTCCCCGCAGACTGTCTAAAACCTGGACGTGGTCTCTGTGACGTCCCCGCAGACTGTCTAAAACCTGGACGTGGTTTCCGTGACGTCCCCGCAGACTGTCTAAAACCTGGACGTAGTCTCTGAGACGTCCTTAGAGACTGTCTAAAACCTCTCTCTGACCCTGTTGAGTCTCTGGTTCTGTTCTGGTTGGTGGGACGTTGCAGAAGCGTTCTCTCTCTCAGCTCTCCGTGGCTGCCAAACCGAGCTCGTGTCGTGGAGCCAGCGTTGGAGCCAGCGTTGGAGCCAGCGTTGGAGCCAGCGTTGGAGCTGCTCTTCATCTCAGAGATTCTGGGTGGAATTTATGACGAGCGACGACAATTTGTTGACACGTTTGCTCGACTGAGTGGAAAGTTGTGATTTTCTTTCCTGCTGTTTGTGCAGACGTGTAAAAATCTCGGCTCTCAGCTGATGAACGTTGATTAGATGAAAACCTGCGACAGCTGGAGGAAGTCTTACTCTGAAAAACCTGAAATAGGTCGAGTCCGTGCTTCCTGTGACGGACTTGAACGTTTACAGGGTGATTAGTTTGGTAAAGAACCCAAAACAAACATATAAAGAACTCATTGTTAAAGCTGACTCAGCGTTCACCGATGACGAGCGGGCCAAAAGATTTGAGTTGTTCAGCCTCAGTGGAAACTTTCTCATTTCTGACTCAGCCTGAAGAAACAGGACGAGTTTAAAGAGGCGAACTCGCATGACACGAGATTTATTTTATGATTCTTTTATTTTAACACGTCCTGACAACTCCCCAACCACAAATTAACTCGTAAGCAACCACAGCATATCCAAACATTTTCTATTTACCTCATTTCTGTTTTTAATTTAACTTTGATTTACTGAATTTATTTAATCCCAGTCTGAGTAGAAGAAAAGACATTTTCATTGTTGTTGCAGGGTTCTGAGGTTTAAATATGATTATTAAAATACGTTATTAAAGTACGAGGCAAACCAAAGAGGACCCAGGATTGAGCCCTGAGGAACACCACAACACCTTAAACAAGAGTCTGAGGAACATTTAGACACAGGAGACGGAGTGTTACTGTCAAATGTTTAATCTGTTCAGTACAGAGTGTTTATCTCAGTGCAAGTGCCACAAACATGGATATGGAGCTGTGTTTGCTTTATGTACACATCTGAACTTTGGCATCGAGAAGCAGAGCGGCCGCGCAGGAAGCAGCAGGGGTCCAACACAACGAGAGCCAACGAACCGGACGAACCGGACGGCTGCGATCGGAGCCGCCGACGCCCGAATGAACAGCAGCAAAGAAACAACAAACTGAACAGAGCGAGAAGACGAACACAGAGTTTTCTTCATTTCAAACAAACAATGAACAAAATTAATGGTATATATATTTATATTTATATATCTAAAGTGCAATATGGTACAAAAATATAGAAGGTCAGCAGCACCTCGATACATTTACAAAATAAATACACCATTCAGACAAAATAAATTACCGCCAAACAAAAAAACATAACTGGAATAAAAAAAGAAGAAAGCGAGGATTCACAAAGATTCAAATCTGTCGCCTCACAGAGCATCAAATAAGATTTTATCATATTCTGCTATTTATTCTGCGATATTTAGAATATTTACATAATAAATATTTTCCCATTTCTTTCCAAACAATCAAAATTACAGACGACTGTAACATGAATATTTAGGAGTCCACTCCGACTGTCCGCAGGGATCTGAGACACAAACACAAGAGAAGATGGTTTTAAATTTACAGAACAAAAACAACGAGAAACATTTCATAACTACATTTCATAACTACATTTCATAACTACATTTCATAACTACATTTCATAACTACTACTGTATTAAGTCATAACTGAACTTATTTTATGTTTCACTGAGTTTACGTTACGTGAACTTTAAACTAATTAGTGTCGGATTAAATTGAAGTTTTAATAAAAGTTTAAAAAGTATGATAAATATGTGGTCAGCTGATCGTCATGTGAAGGTCAGCTGATCGTCGTGTGACGGTCAGCTGATCGTCGTGTGAAGGTCAGCTGATCGTCGTGTGAAGGTCAGCTGATCGTCGTGTGAAGGTCAGCTGATCGTCATGTGGTCAGCTGATCGTCGTGTGACGGTCAGGTGATCGTCGTGTGAAGGTCAGCTGATCGTCGTGTGACGGTCAGCTGGTCGTCGTGTGACGGTCAGCTGATCGTCATGTGGTCAGCTGATCGTCGTGTGACGGTCAGCTGATCGTCGTGTGACGGTCAGCTGATCGTCATTTGAAGGTCAGCTGATCGTCGTGTGACGGTCAGCTGATCGTCATGTGAAGGTCAGCTGATCGTCATGTGAAGGTCAGCTGATCGTCATGTGAAGGTCAGCTGATCGTCATGTGAAGGTCAGCTGATCGTCGTGTGGTCAGCTGATCGTCATGTGAAGGTCAGCTGATCGTCGCGTGAAGATCAGCTGATCGTCATGTGGTCAGCTGATCGTCGCGTGAAGATCAGCTGATCGTCATGTGGTCAGCTGATCGTCGTGTGAAGATCAGCTGATCGTCATGTGAAGATCAGCTGACCTTCACATGACGATCAGCTGACCACTTGATGTCCATGTCTTTGTTTCTGATCTAAAATCAAAGTTTAGTTTTGTCCGTTCTTCTTCGTGGACTCACCTTTGCCAGAGACTGACAGCGTTTTAAAGCAGCGCCCTCTGCAGGCCGAGCAGAGACCTCCACTCCAGGTGGAGTCCACTCCCTGGCTCGCTCTCCAGCCTCCACCCCAGTGAGCGCGCCCTCCTCTTCCTCTTCTCTCCTTCCCGCCTCTTTCCGGACCTCCCTTTCTTCTTCCTCTTGCAGGGCGGCTTCATGACGCCGTCCTTGCACAGCTGAGCCTTGTTGGTCTCCTGCGGCAGGTTGGTGCCCTCCTCCTCCTCCAGCCTGAAGCTGATGGGGAGGTTCTTGGTTCCTCCAGGCGGTTTGGAGTGCAGGGTGCTGCCGGTGGTGCTCAGGTTGATGCCCAGACTGACTCCCGGCAGCCCGACGCCGGCGCCACTGCTGCTCCCGCCTCCACCGGTGGTCCGGACCGGGAGGTCCCGGATCTCCGCCGTGTGGACTTCGTCCAAAAGCTCCTGCAGCCACATGCGGCGCTTAAAGTCCTGCAGCGCCCGGCCTTTATCGTGCATCAGCTGAGCGTGAGTCACCGAGCGCTTTCTGCAAAACAGAAGACAGAGTCTGACATCAGAGATCAGATACGTGACGAACGTCCAGAGACAAGAAGACTGAAGACACATAAAGACACATAAAGACAAGTAAAGACAAATAAAGACAAATAAAGACAAATAAAGACACATAAAGACACATAAAGACAAATAAAGACACATAAAGACACATAAAGACAAATAAAGACACATAAAGACAAATAAAGACACATAAAGACACATAAAGACAAATAAAGACACATAAAGACAAATAAAGACACATAAAGACAAATAAAGACACATAAAGACACATAAAGACAAATAAAGACACATAAAGACAAATAAAGACAAATAAAGACAAATAAAGACACATAAAGACACATAAAGACAAATAAAGACACATAAAGACAAATAAAGACAAATAAAGACACATAAAGACACATAAAGAAATAAAGACACATAAAGACAAATAAAGACACATAAAGACACATAAAGACACATAAAGACAAATAAAGACAAATAAAGACACATAAAGACACATAAAGACAAATAAAGACAAATAAAGACACATAAAGACAAATAAAGACACATAAAGACAAATAAAGACAAATAAAGACACATAAAGACACATAAAGACAAATAAAGACACAAAGACACATAAAGACAAATAAAGACACATAAAGACACATAAAGACAAAAAGACACATAAAGACACATAAAGACAAATAAAGACACATAAAGACACATAAAGACAAATAAAGACAAATAAAGACAAATAAAGACACATAAAGACATAAAGACAAATAAAGACACATAAAGACAATAAAGACACATAAAGACACATAAAGACAAATAAAGACAAATAAAGACAAATAAAGACACATAAAGACAAATAAAGACACATAAAGACAAATAAAGACAATAAAGACACATAAAGACACATAAAGACAAATAAGACACATAAAGACAAATAAAGACACATAAAGACACATAAAGACAAATAAAGACAAATAAAGACACATAAAGACACAAAGACAAATAAAGACACATAAAGACACATAAAGACACATAAAGACAAATAAAGACAAATAAAGACACATAAAGACAAATAAAGACACATAAAGACACATAAAGACAAATAAAGACACATAAAGACACATAAAGACACATAAAGACAAATAAAGACACATAAAGACAAATAAAGACAAATAAAGACACATAAAGACAAATAAAGACAAATAAAGACAAATAAAGACAAATAAAGACAAATAAAGACAAATAAAGACACATAAAGACAAATAAAGACACATAAAGACAAATAAAGACAAATAAAGACACATAAAGACAAATAAAGACACATAAAGACAAATAAAGACAAATAAAGACACATAAAGACACATAAAGACAAATAAAGACACATAAAGACAAATAAAGACACATAAAGACAAATAAAGACACATAAAGACACATAAAGACACATAAAGACAAATAAAGACAAATAAAGACACATAAAGACACATAAAGACAAATAAAGACAAATAAAGACAAATAAAGACACATAAAGACAAATAAAGACAAATAAAGACACATAAAGACACATAAAGACAAATAAAGACACATAAAGACAAATAAAGACAAATAAAGACACATAAAGACACATAAAGACAAATAAAGACACATAAAGACAAATAAAGACACATAAAGACAAATAAAGACAAATAAAGACACATAAAGACAAATAAAGACAAATAAAGACACATAAAGACACATAAAGACACATAAAGACAAATAAAGACAAATAAAGACAAATAAAGACACATAAAGACACATAAAGACAAATAAAGACACATAAAGACACATAAAGACACATAAAGACAAATAAAGACACATAAAGACAAATAAAGACACATAAAGACACATAAAGACAAATAAAGACACATAAAGACACATAAAGACAAATAAAGACAAATAAAGACACATAAAGACAAATAAAGACACATAAAGACACATAAAGACAAATAAAGACAAATAAAGACACATAAAGACAAATAAAGACAAATAAAGACACATAAAGACACATAAAGACAAATAAAGACAAATAAAGACACATAAAGACACAAAGACAAATAAAGACACATAAAGACAAATAAAGACACATAAAGACACATAAAGACAAATAAAGACACATAAAGACAAATAAAGACACATAAAGACAAATAAAGACAAATAAAGACACATAAAGACAAATAAAGACAAATAAAGACACATAAAGACACATAAAGACAAATAAAGACACATAAAGACACATAAAGACAAATAAAGACAAATAAAGACACATAAAGACACATAAAGACAAATAAAGACACATAAAGACACATAAAGACAAATAAAGACACATAAAGACAAATAAAGACAAATAAAGACACATAAAGACAAATAAAGACAAATAAAGACACATAAAGACAAATAAAGACAAATAAAGACACATAAAGACAAATAAAGACACATAAAGACAAATAAAGACAAATAAAGACACATAAAGACAAATAAAGACACATAAAGACAAATAAAGACAAATAAAGACACATAAAGACAAATAAAGACACATAAAGACACATAAAGACACATAAAGACAAATAAAGACAAATAAAGACAAATAAAGACACATAAAGACAAATAAAGACACATAAAGACACATAAAGACAAATAAAGACACATAAAGACAAATAAAGACAAATAAAGACACATAAAGACACATAAAGACAAATAAAGACAAATAAAGACACATAAAGACACATAAAGACAAATAAAGACAAATAAAGACACATAAAGACAAATAAAGACACATAAAGACACATAAAGACAAATAAAGACACATTAAGACACATAAAGACACATAAAGACAAATAAAGACACATAAAGACAAATAAAGACAAATAAAGACACATAAAGACACATAAAGACACATAAAGACACATAAAGACAAATAAAGACAAATAAAGACACATAAAGACAAATAAAGACACATAAAGACACATAAAGACAAATAAAGACACATAAAGACAAATAAAGACAAATAAAGACACATAAAGACACATAAAGACAAATAAAGACACATAAAGACACATAAAGACACATAAAGACACATAAAGACAAATAAAGACAAATAAAGACACATAAAGACACATAAAGACAAATAAAGACAAATAAAGACACATAAAGACAAATAAAGACAAATAAAGACAAATAAAGACACATAAAGACACATAAAGACAAATAAAGACACATAAAGACAAATAAAGACACATAAAGACAAATAAAGACAAATAAAGACATAAAGACAAATAAAGACAAATAAAGACACATAAAGACAAATAAAGACAAATAAAGACAAATAAAGACACATAAAGAAATAAAGACAAATAAAGACACATAAAGACAAATAAAGACAAATAAAGACAAATAAAGACACAAAGACAAATAAAGACAATAAAGACACATAAAGACAAATAAAGACACATAAAGACAAATAAAGACAAATAAAGACAAATAAAGACACATAAAGACAAATAAAGACAAATAAAGACACATAAAGACAATAAAGACAAATAAAGACACATAAAGACAAATAAAGACAAATAAAGACACATAAAGACACATAAAGACACATAAAGACAAATAAAGACACATAAAGACAAATAAAGACACATAAAGACAAATAAAGACAAATAAAGACAAATAAAGACACATAAAGACACAAAGACAAATAAAGACACATAAAGACACATAAGACAAATAAAGACACATAAAGACAAATAAAGACAAATAAAGACAAATAAAGACACATAAAGACAAATAAAGACAAATAAAGACACATAAAGACAAATAAAGACAAATAAAGACACATAAAGACAAATAAAGACAAATAAAGACAAATAAAGACAAATAAAGACAAATAAAGACACATAAAGACAAATAAAGACAAATAAAGACAAATAAAGACAAATAAAGACAAATAAAGACAAATAAAGACACATAAAGACACATAAAGACAAATAAAGACAAATAAAGACACATAAAGACAAATAAAGACAAATAAAGACACATAAAGACAAATAAAGACAAATAAAGACAAATAAAGACACATAAAGACAAATAAAGACAAATAAAGACACATAAAGACAAATAAAGACAAATAAAGACAAATAAAGACACAAAGACAAATAAAGACAAATAAAGACACATAAAGACAAATAAAGACACATAAAGACAAATAAAGACAAATAAAGACAAATAAAGACACATAAAGACAAATAAAGACAAATAAAGACACATAAAGACAAATAAAGACAAATAAAGACACATAAAGACAAATAAAGACAAATAAAGACACATAAAGACAAATAAAGACACATAAAGACAAATAAAGACACATAAAGACAAATAAAGACACATAAAGACACATAAAGACAAATAAAGACACATAAAGACACATAAAGACACAAAGACAAATAAAGACACATAAAGACACATAAAGACAAATAAAGACACATAAAGACAAATAAAGACAAATAAAGACAAATAAAGACACATAAAGACAAATAAAGACAAATAAAGACACATAAAGACAAATAAAGACAAATAAAGACACATAAAGACAAATAAAGACAAATAAAGACAAATAAAGACAAATAAAGACAAATAAAGACACATAAAGACAAATAAAGACAAATAAAGACAAATAAAGACAAATAAAGACAAATAAAGACAAATAAAGACACATAAAGACAAATAAAGACAAATAAAGACACATAAAGACAAATAAAGACACATAAAGACAAATAAAGACACATAAAGACACATAAAGACAAATAAAGACACATAAAGACACATAAAGACACAAAGACAAATAAAGACAAATAAAGACACATAAGACAAATAAAGACACATAAAGACAAATAAAGACAAATAAAGACAATAAAGACACTA
>CM014099.1:680028-710028 GCA_004119915.2 Collichthys lucidus | reverse complement strand
GCCCGTCAGAGTGAACCTGCTCGACCCGACCCGACCCGAGCCGACCCGACCCACTCCACCGTGCTGCTTCCTCAGACCGGAGCTCTGCCTCCGAGCAGCATCTCAAACTGTTCGACAACCTGAGAGAACTTTTGTTTTTCTGTTTGGACGCTCGGCAGCAGCTCGTTTGGTTTGGGTCGGCGCCGAGCAGAACATCAGCATTCTTCACTCTGTCGGGACGGACGGAGACGCCGAGGCCGCGCAGCGTCCCGACGGAGCTGCTGGACGTTTCTACAACGTTAGGTCAACACACAGGTGGACGGCTGAACAAACAGCTGCCGGCACGATCCACAAACATCCAGCCTCCGCCCGCCCACCGAGGACGAGGAGGACAAGGAGGAGGATGAGGACAAGGAGGAGGACGAAGAGGAGGACAAAGAGGAGGACAAGGAGGAGGATGAGGACAAGGAGGATGAGGAGGAGGACAAGGACGAGGAGGACGAGAAGGAGGACGAAGAGGACGAGGAGGACAAAGAGGGGGACGAGGAGGACGAGGACAAGGAGGACGAGGAGGACAAGGAGGAGGACAAGGACGAGGAGGATGAAGAGGAGGACGAGGACAAGGAGGAGGACAAGGACGAGGAGGACGAAGAGGAGGACGAGGACAAGGAGGAGGACAAGGACGAGGAGGACGAAGAGGAGGACGAGGAGGACGAGGACAAGGACGAGGAGGACAAGGAGGAGGACAAGGACGAGGAGGACAAGGAGGACGAGGACGAGGAGGAGGTGAATATGTGCAATATGTGGGAAGCGTTATCTGAAGGTTTGCTCCAGGTTCTGCTGAGTGAAGTCGGACTTACATTCTGCTGCTCAGCGCGTCGATGGGTCGGCCGTGGTGCGGCACCGGAGAGCAGAGCAGGAACAGAGCGAAGCACCACTGCTGCAGAACCCTCCTGGACCAGAACATGGTGGAGACGTCCTGCAACAAACAAACACAGCGTGAACGCCCGGCAGCTGTCAACGCATCCTGCGGGTCGCAGGGTCGAGACCTCTGAACCCTGAACGAGCCGAGACCTGCAGACGAGACCGGACCGGCCCAGAGTGAAGGAACCAAAACAAATTGAGAAGGATACGAGTTAACGGGAAACTTACTGTCCCTCAGCATCGTCTGTCCAACACGGAAATAAAACAGATCAAGACAAAGAAAAACGTCTCAGACGCCAAACAATCCAGGTGATGACAGGAAAATCCCTCCAGCAAGAAAAACATCCAGATCCAGCTGCTCGGCTTCAAACTTTAGGTCCTCCTTAAAAACTCCGACAAGTCGACAAGAACAAGAAGAAGAAGAAGAAGAAGAAGAAGAAGAAGAAGAAGAAGAAGTCCAGTCTGCAGCTGCAGCAGCGTCCAGGTGTCCTCAGTTAAAGGTGAGTGTTGGACGGGCGGGTGGAGGAGGCTGCTCTGCTGCTGCTGCTCGGCTGCAGGTCCTGATGATCTGATGCTGCCTGACGAGGTCAGAGGCAACAAGGAGGGAGGACGGAGGAAGGAGGCGGGACCTCCACCACGGCCCCCCACCCAGGAGTGGACGAGGAGAACCGACAGAAGGTGGCACTCGAGACGCACACACAGCTGAGCTACGGGAGGTCGCTAGTGCCACAGAATACTACAACATGTCTGTTTGGAGTTTAATATTTCAGAGTCGAGGTTCATTCATGCTGCAACATGTGAAACAACGACACATAAAAAACAAACACTATGAGGGCTCGCTAGTGCCAAAATACACGACATGATCTGTGTAGTAACTGGTTAATTTGAATTTCAGTGTCAACACTGAAGACAAAAAAAACACAAAGACAACACGACTATGAGAAGTGTTTAGTGCCAAGGACTCTGATTGTCCGTCTGAGCCGCTTGAATCAAGTTTATTTTAAAACGACAAAAAATACCAAAGCAAAAACATACGCAGCTATAAGGGGATTATTAGTGCCAGAAATAAATACTACGACATGTGTGTGAGTCTGGTGTCTGAATTTTTAGTGTCAACACTGTGGACACTAAAATCATGAACGACGACACACAACAATAAAAAACTAAAAAACCCAAAGACAAACTAGTGCCAAAAATACTGGTTTGGTCTGTCCGAGCAGCTCAAGTGAATAATTTAGAACTAAAAAACAAAATAGTTTCTTTGGTGTTTAATATTTCAGTGTCAACACTGAGGAGATTTATTCATACTTGGACTCGACACAACATTGAAGAAAAATAATAAAAACAAATAAAAGGTGGAAATATATGAAAAAATATGAGGGTGATTAGTGCCAAAATATACAGATGTGTTGGTTGGAGCAGTTTGAGTCTGGTGTCTATGAGGCACGTTAGTGTCCAAACTACTTCTTTGTGTTTAATATTCAATGTCAACAAGGTAACACAGCTACACGTGAACTTAAAATAAACAAATAAAGCAAAAGGGAAAAAAAATACCAGCTCATGAGTGGTGATTAGTGCCAAAAATACTGCTCCATCTGAGGAGTTTGAGTATGGTGTTTAATATTTCAGTGTCAACACTCAGAAAATTCATGTTGAAGAGACTTTAAACAACTATGAGAGTGATTAGTGCCAAAAAAATGCTCAACCATTGACCATGACTTTTAGTGGTTGGTGAGAGCTTGGTGAAATAAAAGGCTGCAAGACAGACGCCGAGCTGGACTGACTGCTGCTGGACTAGTCTCTGATATATCAGCTGCTGCTGGACTAGTCCTGATATCAGCCGTGCTGGACTAGTCTGATATCACCGTGCTGGACTAGCTCTGATATCAGCCGCTGCTGGACTAGTCTCTGATATCAGCCGCTGCTGGACTAGTCCCTGATATCAGCCGCTGGGACTAGTCCCTGATATCAGCCGCTGCTGGACTAGTCCCTGATATCAGCGCTGCTGGACTAGCTCTGATATCAGCCGCTGCTGGACTAGTCTCTGATATCAGCTGCTGGACTAGTCTCTGATATCAGCCGCTGCTGGACTAGTCTCTGATATCAGCCGCTGCTGGACTAGTCTCTAATATCAGCCGCTGCTGGACTAGTCTCTGATATCAGACGCTGCTGGACTAGTCTCTGATATCAGCTGCTGGACTAGTCTTGATATCAGCTGCTGCTGGACTAGTCTCTGATAATCAGCCGCTGCTGGACTAGTCTCTGATATCAGCCGCTTGCTGGACTAGTCTTGATATCAGCTGCTTGCTGGACTAGTCGCTGATATCAGCTGCTGCTGGACTAGTCTCTGATATCAGCCGCTGCTGGACTAGTCTCTGATATCAGCCGCTGCTGGACTAGTCTCTGATATCAGCCGTGCTGGACTAGTCTCTGATATCAGCCGCTGCTGGACTAGTCTCTGATATCAGCCGCTGCTGGACTATCTCTGATATCAGCTGCTGCTGGACTAGTCTCTGATATCAGCTGCTGCTGGATAGTCTCTGATATCAGCCGCTGCTGGACTAGTCTCTGATATCAGCTGTTGGACTAGTCTCTGATATCAGCCGCTGCTGGACTAGTCTCTGATATCAGCCGCTGCTGGACTAGTCTCTGATATCAGCTGCTGGACTAGTCTCTGATATCAGCCGCTGCTGGACTAGTCTCTGATATCAGCCGCTGTGGACTAGTCTCGATATCGCTGTTGGACTAGTCTCTGATATCAGCCGCTGCTGGACTAGTCTCTGATATCAGCCGCTGCTGGACTAGTCTCTGATATCAGCTGCTGGACTAGTCTCTGATATCAGCCGCTGCTGGACTAGTCTCTGATATCAGCTGCTGCTGGACTAGTCTCTGATATCAGCTGCTGCTGGACTAGTCTCTGATTTCAGCTGCTGCTGGGGACCTGGATGATGATTGGCTGTCAGGTCAGGTGTGTCTCAGGTAGAGCGCTCGGCCTCCAGGCACAAAGCTGAACTCTTCAGACATGAAAACAGAAACCTCTCCTCAGCCTGCTCTCAGTTTCAGTCACTTGGTCTTGGAGTCGCTTCGTTAGAGTCGTTGTGATTCTCCGCTGACGAACACTCGCTCGGCCATCTTTACGACGATCAGCTGAGACCTCCTCAAACATCATGGACCATCTGCACGTCAGCTGCTGCGAGGCGTTCATGATCACATGATCTGTCATCAGTCTGCTAATGATGTCATGTTCATCATGTGACTCTGTGCAAACATCTTCAGACCACTGACGCCGTCGCTGCTCTTAGGTAACACCAGATACATGAACTTTAAACCTCGTCTCAGATGGTGACCCGGTTCAGGTCCTGCTGGACTTCAGTCACTGAGACTGTTTCAGTCTGTCCTGGGTTGTTGTGTGTTCCTGTTTTATTTTGGAGTCTCTGTGTCTTGGTTAGTTAGAAGCCGTCGCTGATCCGTGCCATGACATGGAACCTCGACATGTAGCCAGGCGTGTACACGCTGCATGGACATGTATCGAAGTTGGGTCGGATGGTGAGTTCAAGCTTCAGCTGCTGGTACCATCACACAGACGAGGACGAAGCTCTGAGAGCGACTCCGACTCTTCAGGAAAGTCCCAGTTTAAAAAGCTGAAGTTTCCTGAGTTAACCTCCACACATGGAGCCTTCAGTCCTGCAGAGCAAACATCAGTAAGTCAGACACGCTGATGCTCCTCCACCGCTCTGACTGACACGTGTTGAAACATCTCAATGCGTTCCAGCTGTCGCCTCTGACGATTAAAAGCAGATCTCCGAGAGAAGCAGGCCGCCGCTCGCTCGCTCGCTCGTGGCGTCTTATCGCTCGCTGTGGGGAGAAGTGTTTACACAAGCATGCGGCACCAACATGTCACATGACGGAGATTTACGTGTAGTTTTTCTTCCCGTGTTTAGAAAACAGACGTGTGATTAATGTTTCTGAGATTTAGTTCAACAAAAGCTGATGAGTTGGTTTTAAGTTGCACTAACAGAACCGAGACTCGAACCAGCCGCTCGCTGCGATCGTCTACAGACGCACAAAGTACGGTGTTGGTAAAAACACGAGAAGATGAAGTCTGAGAGATCATCAACATCAACGTTCAGGTCAACCTGCAACAACAAACCGCTAGCAACGCAACCACGACACTAGCAAACATTCTCTGACTTCCAAATCCAGATTCATCATTTAGTCGGAGTTGAACACCTTCAGGCGGCCATATTTAAATGTCCCAAACGTTCAGTTAACGTTACAGGCGGCCTCTGGTTTTGTCGGGTCGATCCGTACGTAGATGTAGATATCTGTGGGGTCGATCCGTACGTAGATGTAGATATCTGTGGGGTCGATCTGTACGTAGACGTAGATGTAGATATCTGTGGGGTCGATCCGTACGTAGATGTAGATATCTGTGGGGTCGATCCGTACGTAGATGTGGATGTAGATATCTGTGCCGTCGATCCGTACGTAGATGTGGATGTAGATATCTGTGGGGTCGATCCGTACGTAGACGTGGATGTAGATATCTGTGGGGTCGATCCGTACGTAGACGTGGATGTAGATATCTGTGGGGTCGATCCGTACGTAGACGTGGATGTAGATATCTGTGGGGTCGATCCGTACGTAGACGTGGATGTAGATATCTGTGCCGTCGATCCGTACGTAGACGTGGATGTAGATATCTGTGGGGTCGAGCCATACGTAGATGTGGATGTAGATATCTGTGGGGTCGATCCGTACGTAGATGTGGATGTAGATATCTGTGGGGTCGATCCGTACGTAGATGTGGATGTAGATATCTGTGGGGTCGATCCGTACGTAGATGTGGATGTAGATATCTGTGGGGTCGATCCGTACGTAGACGTGGATGTAGATATCTGTGGGGTCGATCCGTACGTAGACGTGGATGTAGATATCTGTGGGGTCGATCCGTACGTAGACTTGGATGTAGATATCTGTGCCGTCGATCCGTACGTAGACGTGGATGTAGATATCTGTGGGGTCGAGCCATACGTAGATGTGGATGTAGATATCTGTGGGGTCGATCCGTACGTAGATGTGGATGTAGATATCTGTGGGGTCGAGCCATACGTAGATGTGGATGTAGATATCTGTGCCGTCGATCCGTACGTAGATGTGGATGTAGATATCTGTGGGGTCGATCCGTACGTAGACGTGGATGTAGATATCTGTGGGGTCGATCCGTACGTAGACGTGGATGTAGATATCTGTGGGGTCGATCCGTACGTAGACGTGGATGTAGATATCTGTGGGGTCGATCCGTTTGTAGACGTGGATGTAGATATCTGTGGGGTCAATCCGTACATAGATGTGGATGTAGATATCTGTGGGGTCGATCCATACGTAGACGTGGATGTAGATATCTGTGGGGTCGATCCATACGTAGATGTGGATGTAGATATCTGTGGGGTCGATCCATACGTAGACTGAGGAGAGATATCTGTGGGGTCGATCCGTACGTAGACGTGGATGTAGATATCTGTGGGGTCGATCCGTACGTAGATGTGGATGTAGATATCTGTGGGGTCGATCCGTACGTAGATGTGGATGTAGATATCTGTGGGGTCGATCCGTACGTAGACGTGGATGTAGATATCTGTGGGGTTTCCCTTCAGCCTGACTCAACATGAAGCCGGCTGGCTGACTGGAGTCAGGCTGTGTTTCCAATTTACTCAATTATCTGAAACATTCGGGCCTGGCGACGGCAGTCTGTTGATGCGTCCTTGATTTTTACCCAGAAGTAGCAGCTCGGCTGTAAAGGTCAGCGCGTGAACATGAAACACACAATGAACACATTATTGTTGAGCGTGGAGGCTGGGCGCGGTGATGCAATGAACCTTTCTGCTCCCGCGTTCATTCATCAGGGATCATAAACACAATCCACTGCTGCTTTCCAAGTCCACCATAAAAAAATCAACGTTCTGATGGAGGGTGATCGCTGCCAGAGAGGATCATGGGAGCAGTTTGTCTGAAAATTAGTCCAGCTCCTTCCAGTTTATGAGCTGCTCTGGTTGGACTCGGTTCAGGAACACAAAGTCCGGCCAGAACAAAAGGAGGAGCGTCGGATCGGCGGTGGGAACGGCTACCTGTCGTCGACCCGACGCCCACCTTGGAAATAAGTCTCTCATGTGAGAGCTGCTTCACCTGGAAACAGGTAGCAGAGAGGAAAGTCTTTTCCTGGCAGCGGGCGGCCTGCGGGGTCCGAGCCAGGAAAGCTGGTTTAGATTCATAGAAAATTGCAGCGTCTTGGCAGAGCACGACATACACAAAACAAATGTCCGCTTTTAATCTTTGCGACCGCACCCCCCGCCTCTCCACCTCTAAAAACAATTCTCCTCACAAAGACTCGTACTGTTAGCCCCCCCCTCCATCAGCGCTCCGTCCACCCAGCTGATAGGACATTAACCCCGTCAGGTCACGTTAAATAAAGTCCTGATCAACAACCAGAACCAGAGTCTGCAGGGAGACTGGACGGGTCGACGGGACTTTAACAGTGTTGAATTAAAAACTACAAATGTCAGGTTTGGTGTCAAATTAAGATTTTTTTTGCGGGGACATCACAGAGACCATGTCCAGGTTTTAGACAGTCTGCGGGGACGTCACAGAGACTACGTCCAGGTTTTAGACAGTCTGTGGGGACGTCACAGAGACTATGTCCAGGTTTTAGACAGTCTGTGGGGACGTCACAGAGACCATGTCCAGGTTTTAGACAGTCTGCGGGGACGTCACAGAGACTATGTCCAGGTTTTAGACAGTCTGTGGGGACGTCTCGGAGACCACGTCCAGGTTTTAGACAGTCCGCGGTGACGTCTCAGAGACTACGTCCAGGTTTTAGACAGTCTGCGGTGACGTCTCGGAGTCTACGTCCAGGTTTTAGACAGTCTGCGGGGACGTCATGGAGACTACGTCCAGGTTTTAGACAGTCTGCGGGGACGTCTCAGAGACTACGTCCAGGTTTTAGACAGTCTGCGGGGACGTCACAGAGACTACGTCCAGGTTTTAGACAGTCTGCGGGGACGTCACAGAGACTACGTCCAGGTTTTAGACAGTCTGCGGGGACGTCTCGGAGACTACGTCTAGGTTTTAGACAGTCTGCGGGGACGTCTCGGAGACTACGTCCAGGTTTTAGACAGTCTGTGGGAATCTCAGACGGAGACTAAAACTGGACTCGATCTTACTCTGAGTGACGTGTCAGGAGTCTTCAGGTGGGTTAGGGTTCCTGTGGTTAAGGAGGTGACGGCGCTCTGTGCAGCAGCTGTAAATCATGGAGCAGCTCTCGGGGTGAGGCGGGTGAGGAATGGAGTCCGGATGACCAAATGATGTTAATGTGTGAGTGTAGGGGAGGAGGGGGGAGTGATGGATGATGAGCGGTGATGCAGAGACCGCGAGACGTCTCCGGGGTGGCCCGTCCTGACCTCTGCCTTACCCTCGACCCTCCTCTTTGGCCTCGCTCAGAGGCGACATATTTTACCGGAGGAATTCAGGAATGTATGTTTAGTTTTTATTTGTTTTTGGGGACGGACAGAGTCTCAGAGTCTTACAGAGTCTTAGAGACTTACAGAGTCTTTAAGACTGCGTCCTCCTCCCTCTGGTCACACGCCCACCACAGGAACACATGCTGCACCACCGCTGTGCAACCACAAGCAGCAGACACATTTCACAGCTTCCCGCTCTGACCCCATGACCATCTGACACCATGATCGCAGCCCAAGCTCCGGGTTGAGACCCCGAGCAGGGTCCCTTCATGCACACACCGGGCCGTGGTTTGTCAAAGTAGAATACATTTTGAGTTCCCTGTTAAATGATGAGATTCAAACCTTCAGCTGAAGCTGAATGTGTCGTCACGTAACACCCGTCAGACGGTGACTTCAACAGACGTCACATGTCGTCTTCGTTTGACGGACGCGTTAGCGCCTGCAGTCTGCTGATCCATTACATCTGATTATGGTCAGCGCCGTGGTTCAGAGCTAACGAGCTTTCTGGGTTTATGGTTATGATGTTTAGCACTTGGAGCTGACACACCGTCCTCGGTGCACGTTGGATTCATTAGTAAAGAAAAGTGAAAGTGAGCAAAGGTGTGAACGCACAGCGCCTTCAACTAACGAACAAAACAACACGAGACTTCAACTAACGAACAAAACAACACGAGACTTCAACTAACGAACAAAACAACACGAGACTTCAACTAACGAACAAAACAACACGAGACTTTAACTAACGAACAAAACAACACGAGACTTCAACTAACGAACAAAACAACACGAGACTTTAACTAACGAACAAAACAACACGAGACTTAACTAACGAAAAAACAAAACGGGACTTCAACTAACGAACAAAACAACACAAGACTTAACTAACGAACAAAACAACACGAGACTTTAACTAACGAACAAAACAACACGGGACTTCAACTAACGAACAAAACAACACGAGACTTCAACTAACAAACAAAACAAACGAGACTTAACTAACGAACAAAACAACACGAGACTTCAACTAACGAACAAAACAACACGAGACTTCAACTAACGAACAAAACAACACGAGACTTCAACTAACGAACGAAACAACACGAGACTTCAACTAACGAACAAAACAACACGGGACTTCAACTAACGAACAAAACAACACGAGACTTCAACTAACGAACAAAACAACACGAGACTTCAACTAACGAACAAAACAACACGAGACTTCAACTAACGAACAAAACAACACGAGACTTCAACTAACGAACAAAACAACACGGGACTTCAACTAACGAACAAAACAACACGAGACTTCAACTAACGAACGAAACAACACGAGACTTTAACTAACGAACAAAACAACACGAGACTTTAGGTAACGAACAAAACAACACGAGACTTTAACTAACGAACAAAACAACACGAGACTTTAACTAACGAACAAAACAACACGAGACTTCAACTAACGAACAAAACAACACGAGACTTCAACTAACGAACAAAACAACACGAGACTCCAACTAACGAACAAAACAACACGGGACTTTAACTAACGAACAAAACAACACGAGACTTCAACTAACGAACAAAACAACACGAGACTCCAACTAACGAACAAAACAACACGGGACTTTAACTAACGAACAAAACAACACGAGACTTCAACTAACGAACAAAACAACACGGGACTTTAACTAACGAACAAAACAACACGAGACTTCAACTAACGAACAAAACAACACGAGACTTCAACTAACGAACAAAACAACACGAGACTTCAACTAACGAACAAAACAACACGAGACTTCAACTAACGAACAAAACAACACGAGACTTTAACTAACGAACAAAACAACACGAGACTTCAACTAACGAACAAAAAACACGAGACTTCAACTAACGAACAAAACAACACGAGACTTCAACTAACGAACAACAAAACAACACGAGACTTTAATTAACGAACAAAACAACACGAGACTTCAACTAACGAACAAAACAACACGAGACTTTAACTAACGAACAAAACAACACGAGACTTCAACTAACGAACGAAACAACACGAGACTTCAACTAACGAACGAAACAACACGAGACTTCAACTAACGAACAAAACAACACGAGACTTCAACTAACGAACGAAACAACACGAGACTTCAACTAACGAACAAAACAACACGAGACTTCAACTAACGAACAAAACAACACGAGACTTTAACTAACGAACAAAACAACACGAGACTTCAACTAACGAACAAAACAACACGAGACTTTAACTAACGAACAAAACAACACGAGACTTCAACTAACGAACAAAACAACACGAGACTTCAACTAACGAACAAAACAACACGAGACTTTAACTAACGAACAAAACAACACGAGACTTTAACTAACGAACAAAACAACACGAGACTTCAACTAACGAACAAAACAACACGAGACTTCAACTAACGAACAAAACAACACGGAACTTTAACTAACGAACAAAACAACACGAGACTTCAACTAACGAACAAAACAACACGAGACTCCAACTAACGAACAAAACAACACGGGACTTTAACTAACGAACAAAACAACACGAGACTAACTAACGAACAAAACAACACGAGACTTTAAGTAACGAACAAAACAACACGAGACTTTAACTAACGAACAAAACAACACGAGACTTCAACTAACGAACAAAACAACACGAGACTTCAACTAACGAACAAAACAACACGAGACTTCAACTAACGAACAAAACAACACGAGACTTTAACTAACGAACAAAACAACACGAGACTTTAACATAACAACATCCAAGTGCATAATTAAAGTAACTCTTCGTTAAACCGTCTGTGACCGTCTGTTTGTTAGTATCTAAAATATTTAATAAATAATAATAAACGTAAAAATGTGACTGAGTTTCAAACAATAACTTTGATGTCATTATTTCCTGCAGTCCTGTTGAAACTCTCCTGATGGGTCCGCTCTGTTCCTCATAACAAAACCGGGTCAGACAAACCGGGTCAGGATTATATCCCCCGTTAGCCCGATAACGACATCCAGGATGAGGTTGAATCATCTCTGGTTAGTTTATGGATCCACTTCAAACTGAGTCGACCACATCCAGACAAACATCCAGAGGAAAAATGAATATTTCAAAAAGGTTGTATATTGAGAATAAAGTCAAAAAAAATAAAGCCGGACATTCCTGTAACATTTAAAGTTAAACTCTGACTCGCAGATCTAAACTGTGGTTTGTTGTTGCAGTCACACAGGAACATTAAACACAGACACCTCATGTTCATAATAAATGAATGAATCATAACTCACTGGTATCAGAGCTCGTGTCGTCTTCTTCATCAATCCTCAGGCAGAAGAAGAAGCTCCTCTGGTTCCTGGGAGGTTGTTGGAGGGTTTGTTGGAGGTTGTTGTGGAGGCTGTGCTCTCTCTTTGCTTTTTAAACAGAGGTTGAGCCTCCTGCTGACATCACGCGGCGGTCATCACGCCTCACGGCAGCATCGTAACTACATGGACCAACTTACTCACTATCTGCCTCCCACATCCCCTTCACCTCACTGCAGAGTTAAACTAATGACACATGTCAGTTGTTGTTTCGCGGTGGTTTGAGTCGCACGTTGATTTTTCACTGAGCTGCACGTCACTGAGAAACCGACGCGTTAAACCTGAGCAAACTTTACTGAGGCACGTTGGTGTGATCGTTTATGAAAACAGTCTGTCGCCTGCTGTGTTTTCGTCTCACTTTAATTCTGCTGTATTAAATAATGACCCCCAGCTTTGAGCGCTGACCGGAGAGAGCTCTCCAAAACATGGTAGTAGTGGTTTGTCCGTCACGCCTTCGCCTGCTTGCGTAGCGTCCCCGCTCGGCCCCGACACGAAAGCAGAGCGCTGTTTCCAGCCGAGCCATCTGGTCTGAGGTTCGCTATGTTTAGCAGAGGGGTCGCCGTGGTTTTGGGGTCAAAGCCTCCTTCATGAGCGAGGACCGGGTCCAAGCCAGACGCTGCTGCTGTCTGCCAGAGCCAACAAGTATTTACCGAGAGTCACGGCAAGAAAAACACCTGAGAAACATCGACAGCAGCTGGCCTGAGATATGACTGACACCGCATTCATATAAACAATCACTGAAATACACGTCGAACCCTTTAAGTTTACTTACTAGTTTACCTTTGAGCTAACGTTAGCTCGTCTGAACCGAGTTTACGTTAGCTCGTCTGAACCGAGTTATTGTTAGCTCGTCTGAACCGAGTTTACGTTAGCTCGTCTGAACCGAGTTATCGTTAGCTCGTCTGAACCGAGTTATCGTTAGCTCGAATGAACCGAGTTAACGTTAGCTCGTCTGAACCGAGTTTACGTTAGCTCGTCTGAAGTGAGTCTACGTTAGCTCGAATGAACCGAGTTTACGTTAGCTCGTCTGAACCGAGTTATCGTTAGCTCGTCTGAACCGAGTTATCGTTAGCTCGAATGAACCGAGTTTACGTTAGCTCGTCTGAACCGAGTTTACGTTAGCTCGTCTGAACCGAGTTTACGTTAGCTCGTCTGAACCGAGTTTACGTTAGCTCGTCTGAACCGAGTTATCGTTAGCTCGTCTGAAGTGAGTTTACGTTAGCTCGTCTGAAGTGAGTTTACGTTAGCTCGTCTGAAGTGAGTTTACGTTAGCTCGTCTGAACCGAGTTTACGTTAGCTCGTCTGAAGTGAGTTTACGTTAGCTCGTCTGAAGTGAGTTTACGTTAGCTCGTCTGAAGTGAGTTAACGTTAGCTCGTCTGAAGTGAGTTTACGTTAGCTCGTCTGAACCGAGTTATCGTTAGCTCGTCTGAACCGAGTTATCGTTAGCTCGTCTGAACCGAGTTTACGTTAGCTCGAATGAACCGAGTTTACGTTAGCTCGAATGAACTGAGTTTACGTTAGCTCGAATGAACTGAGTTTACGTTAGCTCGAATGAACTGAGTTTACGTTAGCTCGTCTGAAGTGAGTTTACGTTAGCTCGAATGAACTGAGTTTACGTTAGCTCGTCTGAAGTGAGTTTACGTTAGCTCGTCTGAAGTGAGTTAACGTTAGCTTGTATGAAGTGAGTTTACGTTAGCTCGTCTGAACCGAGTTATCGTTAGCATATCTGAAGTGAGTTATCGTTAGCTCGTCTGAAGTGAGTTATCGTTAGCTCGTCTGAACCGAGTTATTGTTAGCTCGTCTGAAGTGAGTTATCGTTAGCTCGTCTGAAGTGAGTTATCGTTAGCTCGTCTGAACCGAGTTAACGTTAGCTCGTCTGAACCGAGTTTACGTTAGCTCGTCTGAACCGAGTTATCGTTAGCTCGTCTGAACCGAGTTTACGTTAGCTCGTCTGAACCGAGTTTACGTTAGCTCGTCTGAACTGAGTTAACGTTAGCTCGTCTGAAGTGAGTTTACGTTAGCTCGTCTGAAGTGAGTTTACGTTAGCTCGTCTGAACCGAGTTTACGTTAGCTCGTCTGAACCGAGTTATCGTTAGCTCGTCTGAACCGAGTTTACGTTAGCTCGTCTGAACCGAGTTTACGTTAGCTCGTCTGAAGTGAGTTAACGATAGCTCGTCTGAAGTGAGTTAACGTTAGCTCGTCTGAACTGAGTTAACGTTAGCTTGTCTGAACTGAGTTAACGTTAGCTCGTCTGAACTGAGTTTACGTTAGCTCGTCTGAACCGAGTTATCGTTAGCTCGTCTGAACCGAGTTATCGTTAGCTCGTCTGAACCGAGTTATTGTTAGCTCGTTTGAACCGAGTTTACACTAGCTCGTCTGAACCGAGTTAACGTTAGCTCGTCTGAACTGAGTTAACGTTAGCTCGTCTGAAGTGAGTTTACGTTAGCTCGTCTGAAGTGAGTTTACGTTAGCTCGTCTGAACCGAGTTTACGTTAGCTCGAATGAACTGAGTTTACGTTAGCTCGTCTGAACCGAGTTTACGCTAGCTCGTCTGAACCGAGTTAACGTTAGCTCGTCTGAACTGAGTTAACGTTAGCTCGTCTGAACCGAGTTATCGTTAGCTCGTCTGAACCGAGTTTACGTTAGCTCATCTTTTCTAATTACAGATGAATCCATCTAATTTTTTATTTTTTTTGGATTACTTTGTAACACCATCTGGTTTGGAGCACATTATGTTTAGTTACTGTACTTTTTGAATAATTCAGAGGCACTTTTATTTTATTTGCAGACTTTTAATCCAAATAAAATATATATTATTGCACTACAACGTAACATGTTGTGTACCGGACAAACACAACTTTAAAGATTATTAATGTATGAACTCCTTTTAGATATACTGTCGGAGTTAACACGATAAATTATTGAAATGTTTGATGATGAATTCTGATTTGAAACGTCGTTGTTGGTTTGATATTTTGAATGAATGTCATGAACTCATTAAAAGTCGTCGTTAAGGTCACTGGTCTGCAGGAAGTAAACAAGGTCGTTAGTGTTTGGACTGCACGATGATTCATCCGAACTAATGAAGTCAATTAAAGGTGCACGTTAAACATCGTCACAGTCAGTGGAGCAGACGGTCAATGTTTGGTTTGCCCTGCTGACTCTGGGAATCGAACCTGCGACAAACACGAGACGGCCGCTCATTCTCTCTGACTTCATCATCGTCACCTCACTGATCCGACGCCGACTCACGTCCTGCACATTTACCCATGATGCCTGTGGACAGCACGTGAGCAGGTCGTGACTCTTCGTCCAGCGAGGTCACGTGGACGTTAAACGCTATCTGAGAGCGAGCGAGCGTCACCATGACGACACACAGCCGAGCCCCAGCTAGCCGGCTAACCCTTAGCTTAGCTTCAGTTACAGTTAGCATGTTAGCTCCACCATCATTTATTGTTGGCTAAAGTCAACACGTTAGCATCATGCATCACGTTAGCGGCTAACCCAGTCATAGCGTTGTGTTAGCGGCAACGTTAGCTGCATGTGTCTGACGTTATCGACGCGCGACTGGACTTTGTTACGTTAGCCAGCTAGCAGTTTGTCTGCGTTAGCGAGCAAGCTAACGTTAACCAGCTAAATTCTTTATAGACTCCATTGCTAAGCTAACGTTACAATGTTTTGATGAAGAAATTTAAGATAAAACGATACGTACTTTTTAGAATAAGATTTTATTGAACCTGCAGGAAGAAGAACTGATTCATTTAAAGACGTGTGATTAATGTAAATGTGTTTTTTCTTGGACTGTAAGAACCAACTCACACTCTGTCATTATGATCTTAATATTGCGAACAATCGGCTGGTAATGATCAAACTGACTTCACGTTATCGTGACTCTTACGTAACGATGGAGGTCGTGTCTGTTTGTCAGAGAAATGTCCTTTTTTTTGTCTTGGACAACATTCGTCATCAAAGAACCCAAATGAAATTATTACTCTTAATTAAATGTCCGGACGATGTCTGACGCTGTTATATCAAAGCTGAGGCTAAAGATAGAAGCTAAGCACAGAGACATCACTAACGAGATAACGGAGGAGAGCGCTCGTTAAACAAACGTTAGCGAGCTCGGGGTGGTTTTCATTTGGAGGCTTTCTTCTTCACAGAGACGCCGACAGGCTGTAAAATGTTTCCACATGCGTGAATGTGACGTTTATTGTGGAGATGTAAAGACTCACAGACAGCGTTCACAAATTCATTCACTTCATTCACGTCTGTGTGGATCCTCAGAACAAACCCAGTCTGCTCCGAAGACGCCGAAAACCAGACGGCAGGACACGAAGTCACAATGTGGATCCAGGTGGGACGAGGAAATTAAAAGACCACACGCAAGTTCATTTACATGCAGACAGTCTCCGTGACGTCCCCGCAGACTGTCTAAAACCTGGACGCAGTCTCTGTGACGTCCCCGCAGACTGTCTAAAACCTGGACGCAGTCTCTGTGACGTCCCCGCAGACTGTCTAAAACCTGGACGTAGTCTCTGTGACGTCCCCGCAGACTGTCTAAAACCTGGACGTAGTCTCTGTGACGTCCCCGCAGACTGTCTAAAACCTGGACGTAGTCTCCGTGACGTCCCCGCAGACTGTCTAAAACCTGGACGTAGTCTCCGTGACGTCCCCGCAGACTGTCTAAAACCTGGACGTAGTCTCCGTGACGTCCCCGCAGACTGTCTAAAACCTGGACGCAGTCTCTGTGACGTCCCCGCAGACTGTCTAAAACCTGGACGTAGTCTCCGTGACGTCCCCGCAGACTGTCTAAAACCTGGACGTAGTCTCGTGACGTCCCCGCAGACTGTCTAAAACCTGGACAGTCTCTGTGACGTCCCCGCAGACTGTCTAAAACCTGGACGTAGTCTCCGTGACGTCCCCGCAGACTGTCTAAAACCTGGACGTAGTCTCTGACGTCCCCGCAGACTGTCTAAAACCTGGACGTAGTCTCTGAGACGTCCCGCAGACTGTCTAAAACCTGGACGTAGTCTCTGTGACGTCCCCGCAGACTGTCTAAAACCTGGACGTAGTCTCTGAGACGTCCCGCAGCTGTCTAAAACCTGGACGTAGTCTCTACGTGACGTCGCGTGCCCCCCACCGCAACAAGCAGATGGCAGACTCTAAAACCTGGACGTAGTCTCCGTGACGTCCCCGCAGACTGTCTAAAACCTGGACGTAGTCTCTGTGACGTCCCCTGCAAGGTCACCTTAGTCTTAGACTGTCTAAAACCTGGACGTAGTCTCCGTGACGTCCCCGCAGATGCCCTGTCTAAAACCTGGACGTAGTCTCAGTGACGTCCTCGCAGACTGTCTAAACCTGGACGTAGTCTCTGTGACGTCCCCGCAGACTGTCTAAAACCTGGACGTAGTCTCAGTGACGTCCTCGCAGACTGTCTAAAACCTGGACGTAGTCTCTGTGACGTCCCCACAGACTGTCTAAAACCTGGACGTAGTCTCAGTGACGTCCCCGCAGACTGTCTAAAACCTGGACGTAGTCTCAGTGACGTCCTCGCAGACTGTCTAAAACCTGGACGTAGTCTCTGTGACGTCCCCACAGACTGTCTAAAACCTGGACGTAGTCTCAGTGACGTCCCCGCAGACTGTCTAAAACCTGGACGTAGTCTCAGTGACGTCCTCGCAGACTGTCTAAAACCTGGACGTAGTCTCTGTGACGTCCCCGCAGACTGTCTAAAACCTGGACGTAGTCTCAGTGACGTCCCCGCAGACTGTCTAAAACTGGACGTAGTCTCAGTGACGTCCTCGCAGACTGTCTAAAACCTGGACGTAGTCTCCGTGACGTCCCCGCAGACTGTCTAAAACCTGGACGTAGTCTCTGTGACGTCCCCGCAGACTGTCTAAAACCTGGACGTAGTCTCTGTGACGTCCCCGCAGACTGTCTAAAACCTGGACGTAGTCTCGGTGACGTCCCCGCAGACTGTCTAAAACCTGGACGTAGTCTCTGTGACGTCCCCGCAGACTGTCTAAAACCTGGACGTAGTCTCAGTGACGTCTCCGCAGACTGTCTAAAACCTGGACGTAGTCTCAGTGACGTCTCCGCAGACTGTCTAAAACCTGGACGTAGTCTCCGTGACGTCCCCGCAGACTGTCTAAAACCTGGACGTAGTCTCTGTGACGTCCCCGCAGACTGTCTAAAACCTGGACGAGTCTCCGTGACGTCCCGCAGACTGTCTAAAACCTGGACGTAGTCTCTGTGACGTCCCCGCAGACTGTCTAAAACCTGGACGTAGTCTCTGTGACGTCCCTGCAGACTGTCTAAAACCTGGACGTAGTCTCAGTGACGTCTCCGCAGACTGTCTAAAACCTGGACGTAGTCTCCGTGACGTCCCCGCAGACTGTCTAAAACCTGGACGTAGTCTCCGTGACGTCCCCGCAGACTGTCTAAAACCTGGACGTAGTCTCTGTGACGTCCCCGCAGACTGTCTAAAACCTGGACGTAGTCTCTGTGACGTCCCCGCAGACTGTCTAAAACCTGGACGTAGTCTCTGTGACGTCCCTGCAGACTGTCTAAAACCTGGACGTAGTGATGTGATTTACATAATAATACTTGAATCTAAAGGTGGGCCTGCTGGAGGGCAGCGGGTGTCATTGGATACGTTTCTTTTCTTTTCCTTGGTTGACTGTAAAAAGTTGCCGGCTGACATGTGGCTGATTCTGCATGATTGTTTCAAAGTGAAACCATATTGGGGAGCAGATGAGGCTGACAGGGGATCAGGACAGTAATGTATGCTCAGTGAGTCAGGGGGAAAATGTCTGACGAACACAGGCAGCTCTTCATGCCACACACTCACTCATGACCACTTCTATAATATAAACATGTTTTTATTGTCAAGGAGATGAAAATGAGAGATTGTTCAGAGAAGCTTTGTGCGAGCGTCCGTCACATCGATCACAGGGAGAACAACGACTGTGAGCGGGGACGGGAAATACTGAATGAGTCTGTGACGACGGATCGAGTCAGAAGACGATTTTAATCATCAGCCAGGTCCCAGCAGCAGCCAGCCCAGAACCAGAACCAGAACCTGCAGCGGCTGATATCAGAGACTAGTCCAGCAGCAGCTGATATCAGAGACTAGTCCAGCAGCTGATATCAGAGACTAGTCCAGCAGCTGATATCAGAGACTAGTCCAGCAGCTGATATCAGAGACTAGTCCAGCAGCGGCTGATATCAGAGACTAGTCCAGCAGCTGATATCAGGGACTAGTCCAGCAGCAGCTGATATCAGAGACTAGTCCAGCAGCGGCTGATATCAGAGACTAGTCCAGCAGCTGATATCAGGACTAGTCCAGCAGGCTGATATCAGAGACTAGTCCAGCAGCTGATATCAGAGACTAGTCCAGCAGCTGATATCAGAGACTAGTCCAGCAGCTGATATCAGAGACTAGTCCAGCAGCGGCTGATATCAGAGACTAGTCCAGCAGCTGATATCAGAGACTAGTCCAGCAGCGGCTGATATCAGAGACTAGTCCAGCAGCGGCTGATATCAGAGACTAGTCCAGCAGCGGCTGATATCAGGACTAGTCCAGCAGCGGCTGATATCAGAGACTAGTCCAGCAGCGGCTGATATCAGAGACTAGTCCAGCAGCTGATATCAGAGACTAGTCCAGAGCGGCTGATATCAGAGACTAGTCCAGCAGCGGCTGATATCAGAGACTAGTCCAGCAGCTGATATCAGAGACTAGTCCAGCAGCTGCTGATATCAGAGACTAGTCCAGCAGCGGCTGATATCAGAGACTAGTCCAGCAGCAGCTGATATCAGAGACTAGTCCAGCAGCGGCTGATATCAGAGACTAGTCCAGCAGCAGCTGATATCAGAGACTAGTCCAGCGGCTGATATCAGAGACTAGTCCAGCAGCAGCTGATATCAGAGACTAGTCCAGCAGCTGATATCAGAGACTAGTCCAGCAGCTGATATCAGAGACTAGTCCAGCAGCTGATATCAGAGACTAGTCCAGCAGCGGCTGATATCAGAGACTAGTCCAGCAGCTGATATCAGAGACTAGTCCAGCAGCGGCTGATATCAGGACTAGTCCAGCAGCGGCTGATATCAGAGACTAGTCCAGCAGCGGCTGATATCAGAGACTAGTCCAGCAGCTGATATCAGAGACTAGTCCAGCAGCTGATATCAGAGACTAGTCCAGCAGCGGCTGATATCAGAGACTAGTCCAGCAGCTGATATCAGAGACTAGTCCAGCAGCTGCTGATATCAGAGACTAGTCCAGCAGCGGCTGATATCAGAGACTAGTCCAGCAGCGGCTGATATCAGAGACTAGTCCAGCAGCGGCTGATATCAGAGACTAGTCCAGCAGCAGCTGATATCAGAGACTAGTCCAGCGGCTGATATCAGACTAGTCCAGCAGCAGCTGATATCAGAGACTAGTCCAGCAGCGGCTGATATCAGAGACTAGTCCAGCAGCTGATATCAGAGACTAGTCCAGCAGCTGATATCAGAGACTAGTCCAGCAGCGGCTGATATCAGAGACTAGTCCAGCAGCTGATATCAGAGACTAGTCCAGCAGCAGCTGATATCAGAGACTAGTCCAGCAGCTGATATCAGAGACTAGTCCAGCAGCGGCTGATATCAGAGACTAGTCCAGCAGCTGATATCAGAGACTAGTCCAGCGGCTGATATCAGAGACTAGTCCAGCAGCTGATATCAGAGACTAGTCCAGCGGCTGATATCAGAGACTAGTCCAGCAGCGGCTGATATCAGAGACTAGTCCAGCAGCGGCTGATATCAGAGACTAGTCCAGCAGCGGCTGATATCAGAGACTAGTCCAGCAGCTGATATCAGAGACTAGTCCAGCAGCGGCTGATATCAGAGACTAGTCCAGCAGCGGCTGATATCAGAGACTAGTCCAGCAGCGGCTGATATCAGAGACTAGTCCAGCAGCGGCTGATATCAGAGACTAGTCCAGCAGCAGCTGATATCAGAGACTAGTCCAGCAGCAGCTGATATCAGAGACTAGTCCAGCAGCAGTCAGTCCAGCTCGGCGTCTGTCTTTCAGCCTTTTATTTCACCAAGCTCTCACCAACCACTAAAAGTCAGTCCCACATTTACTCTTGTCCGGCGGCTTCTTGCTCGCTCACTCTCTTCTTTTCTCTTCTTAGCTTCCTCCGTCAGCGTCCTCTTCACTCTCTGCTCCTCTGCCATCATGTCCATAGAAGCTGCTGAGCCTGGTTACCTCCTCTACTTCTTCTTCTTTTTCTTCTTCTTCGTCTTCATGTTGGTCCAAACCTCCTGTGGTACAAACACAGGCTAACAAACTGAGCTAACAGCAGCTACGGTTGGCAGCAGTAAATCACATGCATGTACTTGAATGAAGTCACTCATTGGTTGGTTGGACTGTCGTGGGATTTAACATGAGTAACTTAAGTTATCGATAAATGCAGAGAAGTGGAAAACACAAATACATTTCTGTTTTTTAATGATCTGTAAATTCACTGATTTTCATAAAGAATTCAAATCACAGATGAGTTTCAGTGACGCTAAACAAAAAGCGACTGAAGAGTTAAACATTCAGACGCGTGCTCCTGCAGAGATGCAGATCCTCCATATTTACTGTGCATGTGTGATGAGCTGTTTTTCTTGTGGCTGGTTTTACAGCAGTTTCCATGTGCAAAGGTGTCCTCGGAGATTAAGCTCGCCTTCGAATCTGTAATTCCAGCCGCATTTCTTCCACTGCAGGCAGCATGGCAGCGGCAGCCGAGCGCGGCGCCAGCACAATCTGATTTTTCCAGTTAGAGCGAGGACGCAGGAAAACAGCGAAACACAGATCTACGTTCAGGAACCAGGTTGTGACAGTGAGATGAAACTGAACGTTCACTTTCCACACGGAGCCAATCAGACAGCTCCGGCTCTATGAATAGAAAATCAAGCCGCGCAGCTCATAACAGAGGCAGCAGACGTCTGGTGGTGTCAGTGTGTGTGCAGCAGGCTGATGGAGCGTGTCGAGTCAGACTGAAGTGACTCAGCAACATACAGAGGAGATCCTGCACACTCATCACTGGGTTTGATGAGTCATTGATTACCTGGAATTCCTTAAATTGCTGAAATCATTGCAAACTAAAATATCAGTATAAATATATAATAAGTTTTAGAGTCACTAAACTCAAATAAATGAAGAAAATTACAGTAGTTTTCTGTTTTTAAAATTATACTGAAAATTTAAAATCTGTAAATTAACAAGCCAACTGTTGTTTTATTATTTTCTGCTTCATACACATTTATGTAAAATGACAATTATCTGTAATAAAGTTTTAAAGTAAAACGCCGTAATGATAAAAACGGTACTGTATCGTACGGAATTTTTTAATGTAATATTTATTTATATATTTATAAAATTTGGAATAAAACACCAAGTTTTAAAATCTGAAAAAGTTTGATCGTAAAATTCTGTAACATATTGAGATTTGTAACTTGAAGTTTCTGCGACATGAAGAAACTTTTGAAATCACGTCGAGTGTTCACGCGTATGTAACGAAGTGCGGTGGATGGACTTTGCTAACTTGTCACCAGTGTGCGGTCCCCGGACCCTGCACTGTCCCCGGACCCTGCACTGTCCCCGGACCCTGCACTGTCCCCGGACCCTGCGGTCCCCTGTGCGGTCCCTGGACCCTGTGCTGACCCTGTGTGGTCCCTGGACCCTGCGGTCCCCGGACCCTGCGGTCCCCTGTGCGGTCCCCGGACCCTGCGGTCCCCTGTGCGGTCCCCGGACCCTGCACTGTCCCCGGACCCTGCACTGTCCCCGGACCCTGCACTGTCCCCGGACCCTGTGCGGTCCCCGGACCCTGTGCGGTCCCCGGACCCTGTGCAGTCCCCGGACCCTGTGCGGACCCTGCACGGTCCCCTGACCCTGTGCGGTCGCCTGACCCCTTGCGGTCCCCTGACCCCGTGCGGTCCCCGGACCCTGTGCGGTCGCCTCATTAACACGGCGAGCGTCCACATTAGCAGGCTGACCTCTGGTGATGTGGGGAGCTGAAGGCGCGGTTAAAACTGGGGGTAAGTCCCTCGGGGCCAGACGGGGCTGATTGGATAATGCTGTAATAACACAGCAGACGGAGAGTCATGGTGGAGGAACACCGCAGTCAGACTGATCTGAGCCCAGCCACCATCGTGGTTTTGTCTCTTCACAGCTCCAAACACACTCAGCTCGCCACTCGAAGGGTTTTCTGGCTGTTCCCGGCGGAGGCGTGGCGCTCTGACGCAGGATTCCTCCCGCTCCTGGATCTCCTGGACCTCCTCCAGCTCGAGTCTGAAGTCAACCCCAAATGTCAAACGCGTCCAAAGTTAGAAGCAGGTTTCTATTATTGGAGCCTGAAGCTGAGGGCTGCAGTTTATTTTCAGGGTTTCCAAACATTTCGAGGCTTGAAGTCAAAGAGTCAAATATGTTAACTACTACAGGACGGATCCTCCAGATCCCCAGAGGATGAATCATTCCGTGACCCCTGACGTTTCTGAAAAAGCCTTTGTGTGCCAGCATGTTGTTAGCCTAGCTTAGCATGAAGGCTGGAAGCAGCCTTGGATTTGTTGTGTCAGCTGTAATCTCACTAGAACTGTCTCCCTGTAAATATTAATGACTTTTGCTCCAGCGCCACCATCAGGACAAACAGGTCCAAGTGTTTGCTGGTTCTCAAGCTTCTCTTTTAGCTTTTTGTGGTTGCATTGCTCGTTGACGTATAACTTCATCAGTATGTGGCTCCGTAGGACCAAGCTGGACCCGGTTCAAACTGGGTCAGGCGGTGTTTGACATTTATCTTTTGCTGGCGAATGAAGACGTCACTCGTGTGTCGTCGAGGGAGACGAAGCTGTAAACAAACAGCTGGACCTGCCTGCTGGTGTTGGTTCGTCCGTTTTCAGCTGGACAGAACATAACTGGATTCAAACACGTACAGGAAGTGGATATGATATAAGACGTTCTCTGGATGTTGATGAGAACCATCAGGACTGAATGTGAAGAAGCCCACCACGTTGGTAGAAAGCTCTGCGACAGGCGACAAGGCCGACATTGTGTGAATGAGCTCATGCTAGCTCCGCGCCCAGACAAACAGCCCCCCGCTACGACTCATTTACTCGAACACGAGTTAGCGCTCCGATGCTTCTCTGCGTAACGCTCGATGAAAGCTCGTGAGTTGGCAGCCAGGCGCCGGCTCCTGCAGCCAGGCGCCGGCTCCTGCAGCCAGGCGCCGGCTCCTGCAGCCAGGCGCCGGCTCCTGCAGCCAGGCGCCGGCTCCTGCAGCCAGGCGCCGGCTCCTGCAGCCAGGCGGCTGCCGGCTCCTGCAGCCAGGCGCCGGCTCCTGCAGCCAGGCGACTGCTCCTGCAGCCAGGCGACTGCTCCTGCAGCCAGGTGACTGCTCCTGCAGCCAGGCGACTGCTCCTGCAGCCAGGCGACTGCTCCTGCAGCCAGGTGACTGCTCCTGCAGCCAGGCGCCGGCTCCTGCAGCCAGGTGACTGCTCCTGCAGCCAGGTGACTGCTCACATCTGTGATGGACTGTGGCAGCTCACGTACGCTGCACACCATTGTGCATTGTTAGCATGCAGGTGTGTTACATAATGACTGAAGGTGCATGGAAACAACTTCATTCTGCTTCATTCAAGGTTTGATTTTTATATCACACATTAATGTTCAGCCTGCATCATTTATCAAAACCACATTCAGAGGGGAACAACTCAGAGCAGGTTCTGGAGCTGGAGACCTTCAGGAGGTTTGTGAAGGTGGAGAGGGAGGAGAAATCACTGAAGTCAGAGGTCAAAGGTCAAAGGTCAGGAGTTCAGCAGCCTCTGATGTCTGATGCTGTTTTATTTATTGAATCAGAGACACTGTCAGAGTTGATCAGAAGTGCCTGAGTCGGTCTCACATTGTGCCCAACTCATCCTGGTGGATCGACTTTAAACCCCAAGATAACAGCACAAATACTACACGCCCAGAATGAGTCACAGAGAATGTCTTTACCCATGGAGGTGTTACTGTCAGCATGTTCTAGTCTGGAGACACACATGTCTCCGGTCATGTGTTCAGTTTGTCCGTCCCGGGCTCCTGTACAAACATGGAGGACCTTCTGTCTCTGGGTCTCTGCAGGTCTCCCAGACTGGACTCAGACAGTTTGACTGTTATGATGCAGAAATCACTGAAACATTAAAACGATTGAAATATAAAGTGTGAACATGTTCAGCTGATGATGATGAAGATGATGATGAAGATGGTGATGATGATGATGGTGATGATGATGATGATGATGATGATGATGATGGTGATGATGATGATGATGATGATGGTGATGATGATGGTGATGATGATGATGATGATGGTGATGATGATGATGATGATGATGGTGATGATGATGATGAAGATGATGATGAAGATGATGGTGATGATGATGGTGATGAAGATGATGATGGTGATGGTGATGATGATGAAGATGATGATGATGGTGATGATGATGATGATGATGATGATGATGATGGTGATGATGATGATGATGATGATGATGGTGATGATGATGGTGATGATGGTGATAGTGATGGTGATGATGATGATGATGATGGTGATGATGATGATGATGGTGATGATGATGGTGATGATGGTGATAGTGATGGTGATGATGGTGATGATGATGATGATGATGGTGATGGTGATGATGATGATGATGATGATGATGATGATGATGGATTATGAATGTTTCAGTGATGCTGAATTCCTGCAGCACAGAGCAGGCTGCAGACTTCATTATGGAAACACTGTTGAAGATAGTTCTGGTTCTGGTTCTGGTTCTGGTTCTTGTGTGTTCTGTTCAGTCAGCTGTTTGACCTCCAGCTTTGGTCACATGACTCAGCTCTCGACTCTCCTCACGGTAGCCCCTCCACCCTCCACCCTCCACCCTCCCGGGGGTTCCCGCTCTGAGTGAGGCCCTCCTGTTCTGTGCTGGTGTCAGCCAGCTGGAGGCCCACACAGGCCAGACTCTGGTTCTGGTCCCAGCAGCCCCCTCTGCTCCACAAACCTCAGGCACGGCCACAAATGGCGGCGGCGGCTGCCAACAAACACAGAGCAGAAGACTCTGCCTCTGAGCTCGGCCTCCGCTCGCTGTAAACACAGCCGGCTTGACGAAGGCGGGATTCCACGCGCTGCTAAATAAATCTCCCTGTTCTGTTTTTGAGGCAGCGTGATGTCAGCGACCATCCTGTCAGAGCGTGGGCTTCGGGCGCTCCCGTTGGCTGCAGATCGGCGTGGGCGTGACGGTGGAGGCCGCCGTGTCATCAGGGCAGCATGGGAACTCTGCGTGGGGACCCGGTTTCTCCATCACAGCGGTCAGCTGTGGTCCACTTCCTCTCTGATCGCGTTAGCTCCGCTTGTCTTGCTGAATGTCCCACGACGTCTCCGCAGTAACGCTGATCGCGGCGTGCGGCGCCTCCACAGGCCGAGCTGCACATGTGACAGGGCGAGCTATTAAAAGCAGCAGTGGGCGTTGTGTTGTGGATAATGTCTGTGGTGTCGCGCTAAACCCGGAGAGCTTCGCTTGTTATGATACCAAAGTAGAAAGGAATACAGTGCTGGCTCACGTCACCGGCCTCAGAGTAAGCCGGGCTTACCAGCACTGCCAGAGCGTCTGCCAGCAGGCTCTGTGGTCGCAGCCCGATCGCAGGCCAGCCGACTCAAACACACTTCACACCGAGAGACGAATGTCGGCTCAGGAGCTGCAAACTCACACCAGTTATCTCAGATATGTGTGAGATCCATGCCGCTGTCCACAGACTTTTGTCCATGTTGTAAACTGTCCCTGAAGGACGCGAGGACACAAAGTGCGAATCAATGAATCGATGAATACGTCATCGTTTGTCAAAATGTAGCAAAACACAAAACAAGAGGCTGAAAGGCTCTGAGCTAACAGCAGCTAACAGACTGAGCTAACAGCAGCTAACAGACTGAGCTAACATGAGCTAACAGCAGCTAACAGCAGCCAACAGACTGAGCTAACAGCAGCTAACAGACTGAGCTAACAGCAGCTAACAGACTGAGCTAACATGAGCTAACAGCAGCTAACAGCAGCCAACAGACTGAGCTAACAGCAGCTAACAGACTGAGCTAACAGCAGCTAACAGACTGAGCTAACAGCAGCTAACAGCAGCTAACAGACTGAGCTAACAGCAGCTAACAGACTGAGCTAACAGCAGCTAACAGACTGAGCTAACATGATCTAACAGCAGCTAACAGACTGAGCTAACAGCAGCTAACAGACTGAGCTAACAGCAGCTAACAGAATGAGCTAACAGCAGCTAAAAGACTGAGCTAACAGCAGCTAACAGACTGAGCTAACAGCAGCTAACAGCAGCCAACAGACTGAGCTAACAGCAGCTAACAGACTGAGCTAACAGCAGCTAACAGACTGAGCTAACATGAGCTAACAGCAGCTAACAGCAGCTAACAGACTGAGCTAACAGCAGCTAAAAGACTGAGCTAACAGCAGCTAACAGACTGAGCTAACAGCAGCTAACAGCAGCCAACAGACTGAGCTAACAGCAGCTAACAGACTGAGCTAACAGCAGCTAACAGACTGAGCTAACATGAGCTAACAGCAGCTAACAGCAGCTAACAGACTGAGCTAACAGCAGCTAACAGACTGAGCTAACATGAGCTAACAGCAGCTAACAGACTGAGCTAACAGCAGCTAACAGACTGAGCTAACAGCAGCTAACAGACTGAGCTAACAGCAGCTAACAGCAGCTAACAGACTGAGCTAACAGCAGCTAACAGACTGAGCTAACATGAGCTAACAGCAGCTAACAGACTGAGCTAACAGCAGCTAACAGATTGAACTAACAGCAGCTAGCGTCAGAGCTAACATGAGCTAACAGCAGCTAACAGACTGAGCTAACATGAGCTAACAGCAGCTAACAGACTGAACTAACAGCAGCTAGCGTCAGAGCTAACATGAGCTAACAGCAGCTAACAGACTGAGCTAACATGAGCTAACAGCAGCTAACAGACTGAGCTAACATGAGCTAACAGCAGCTAACAGACTGAGCTAACATGAGCTAACAGCAGCTAACAGCAGCTAACAGACTGAGCTAACATGAGCTAACAGCAGCTAACAGACTGAGCTAACAGCAGCTAACAGACTGAACTAACAGCAGCTAGCGTCAGAGCTAACATGAGCAGCATGAAGTGTTTAGCAGCAGCAGTTTGTCCGTTGAGGCACATATGCAGTGAATTACTGAGCCTGGTTGTAAAACTCAGAATAAACTTGGTGCCCTTTCAAAAGTCGACTGTGAGCTTTATGGTAATGATTCAGCAGTCAGGAGCTTAATCCCGCGACTTCAACATGAAGTTCCAGTTTGAATTCTTCTCACAGAACTTTGTCAAACTGCATCTGGACCCCCCAGACAGAGGCAGCGAGGGAGGGGCTGCTGGGAAACCTGCCAGCTGGAGGCAACAGCAACTTCTCAGGAGGTCTGAGAGACGCCGACTGCCGGGCCTGGAGCTGCCGGGCCTGGAGCTGCCGGGCCCGAGAGTTTCAGGCCCGAGAGCTGCTGGGCCTGGAGCTGCCGTGCCTGGAGCTGCCGGCCCGAGAGCTGCCGGGCCTGGAGCTGCCGTGCCTGGAGCTGCCGGGCTTGGAGCTGCCGGCCCGAGAGCTGCCGGGCCAAGAGCTGCCGGCCCAAGAGCTGCCGGCCCAAGAGCTGCCGGGCCTGGAGCTGCCGGGCTTGGAGCTGCCGGCCCGAGAGCTGCCGGGCCAAGAGCTGCCGACTCAAGAGCTGCCGGCCCAAGAGCTGCCGGGCCTGGAGCTGCCGGGCTTGGAGCTGCCGGCCCGAGAGTTTCAGGCCCGGCAGCTCCAGGCCCCGAGAGCTGAGCCAGTCTCTGCTTTGTAATGTGCAGTCAGGGACAGGGTGTCATCTCATGGTGACTCATCAGCTGTTCATCATGCTTGTTTACATTAGCTAGCTCATTACCTGACTGCTGCTCAGGTGTTCAGTCAGCAGGTAGACACACTCAGGAAGATCAGGTCTGCAGACGCTCCTCCAGCACCATGACTGAAATAACCATGATGAAAAACTTCATGGAAACATGCTGGACGTGAACGCCCGTCATATTTCTGTCCATGAGACGTGCCCGACAGATTCGGGTGGAAACCCAGTGTGTGTGTGTGTGTGTGTGTGTGTGTGTGTGTGTGTGTGTGTGTGTGTGCAGGGCGGAGTGTGTGATCAGTATCAGCAGTGACATCACTCTGTCTTGATGTTGTGTTTGTTTACATCTCCACACTGACTGTCACTCTGGGTGTTCGGCTGTGTGTGATGATCCTGGGTGGTGTGTGTGGTGTGTGTGTGTGTGTGTGTGTGTGTGTGTGTGTGTGTGGTGTGTGTTGGGGTGGGGGTGATGGTGACTGGGGGGGATAAAGAGACAGCAGAGTGTCTCCACCCGCCTGGAGACGCCTCAGTGGACGACGTCATGTTTGACTGGTTGGTTCCATGATGCAGCTCGATGATCAGAGTCAGCTGATCGTGAAGAAAAAGTTCAAACCGACTTTATTAAACTTTAACAATCTGACGTCTGTGACCCACTCTGACCTGTGATCAGGTGACCCACTC
This sequence comes from Collichthys lucidus, assembly GCA_004119915.2. Lineage (NCBI taxonomy): Eukaryota > Metazoa > Chordata > Actinopteri > Sciaenidae > Collichthys > Collichthys lucidus. Next base: position 680,577 of record CM014099.1, on the reverse strand, counting down.
TGACCTGTGATCAGGTGACCCACTCTGACCTGTGATCAGGTGAACCACTCTGACCTGTGATCAGGTGACCCACACTGACCTGTGATCAGGTGACCCACTCTGACCTGTGATCAGGTGACCACTCTGACCTGTGACCAGGTGACCCACTCTGACCTGTGATCAGGTGACCCACTCTGACCTGTGATCAGGTGACCCACTCTGACCTGTGATCAGGTGACCCACTCTGACCTGTGATCAGGTGACCCACTCTGACCTGTGATCAGGTGACCCACTCTGACCTGTGATCAGGTGACCCACACTGACCTGTGATCAGGTGACCCACTCTGACCTGTGATCAGGTGACCCACACTGACCTGTGATCAGGTGACCCACTCTGACCTGTGATCAGGTGACCCACTCTGACCTGTGATCAGGTGACCCACTCTGACCTGTGATCAGGTGACCCACTCTGACCTGTGATCAGGTGAACGGTGTCTCTGTCATTCGTACGTCTGTTCTCACACTATGTAACTTTGGGCTCCGGGTCGGGAGAAGTACGTAACGCTTTAC
>CM014099.1:656339-679928 GCA_004119915.2 Collichthys lucidus | reverse complement strand
GACCCCACAGATATCTACATCCACGTCTACGTACGGATCGACCCCACAGATATCTACATCCACATCTACGTACGGATCGACCCCACAGATATCTGCATCCACATCTACGTACGGATCGACCCCACAGATATCTACATCCACGTCTACGTACGGATCGACCCCACAGATATCTACATCCACATCTACGTACGGATCGACGGCACAGATATCTACATCCACATCTACGTACGGATCGACCCCACAGATATCTACATCTACGTACGGATCGACCCCACAGATATCTACATCTACGTTTGGATCGACCCCACAGATATCTACATCTACGTACGGATCGACCCCACAGATATCTACATCTACGTTTGGATCGACCCCACAGATATCTACATCCACATCTACGTACGGATCGACCCCACAGATATCTACATCCACGTCTACGTACGGATCGACCCCACAGATATCTACATCCACATCTATGTACGGATCGACCCCACAGATATCTACATCCACATCTACGTACGGATCGACCCCACAGATATCTACATCCACGTCTACGTACGGATCGACCCCACAGATATCTACATCCACGTCTACGTACGGATCGACCCCACAGATATCTACATCCACATCTACGTACGGATCGACCCCACAGATATCTACATCCACGTCTACGTACGGATCGACCCCACAGATATCTACATCCACATCTACGTACAGATTGACCCCACAGATATCTGCATCCACATCTACGTACGGATCGACCCCACAGATATCTACATCCACATCTACGTACAGATTGACCCCACAGATATCTACATCCACATCTACGTACAGATTGACCCCACAGATATCTGCATCCACATCTACGTACGGATCGACCCCACAGATATCTACATCCACATCTACGTACGGATCGACCCCACAGATATCTACATCCACGTCTACGTACGGATCGACCCCACAGATATCTACATCCACGTCTACGTACGGATCGACCCGACAGAACCAGAGGCCGCCTGTAACGTTAACTGAACGTTTGGGACATTTAAATATGGCCGCCTGAGGCCGTCTGAAGGTGTTCAACTCCGACTAAATGATCACATGAATTCTGGATTTGGAAGTCAGAAAATGTTTGCTAGTGTCGTGGTTGCGTTGCTAGCGGTTTGTTGTTGCAGGTTGACCTGAACGTTGATGTTGATGATCTCTCAGACTTCATCTTCTCGTGTTTTTACCAACACCGTACTTTGTGCGTCTGTAGACGATTGCAGCGAGCGGCTGGTTCGAGTCTCGGTTCTGTTAGTGCAACTTAAAACCAACTCATCAGCTTTTGTTGAACTAAATCTCAGAAACATTAATCACACGTCTGTTTCTAAACACGGGAAGAAAAACTACACGTAAATCTCCGTCATGTGACATGTTGGTGCAGCATGCTCGTGTAAACACTTCTCCCCACAGCGAGCGATAAGACGCCACGAGCGAGCGAGCGAGCGGCGGCGGCCTGCTTCTCTCAGAGATCTGCTTTTAATCGTCAGAGGCGACAGCTGGAACGCATTGAGATGTTTCAACACGTGTCAGTCAGAGCGGTGGAGGAGCATCAGCGTGTCTGACTTACTGATGTTTGCTCTGCAGGACTGAAGGCTCCATGTGTGGAGGTTAACTCAGGAAACTTCAGCTTTTTAAACTGGGACTTTCCTGAAGAGTCGGAGTCGCTCTCAGAGCTTCGTCCTCGTCTGTGTGATGGTACCAGCAGCTGAAGCTTGAACTCACCATCCGACCCAACTTCGATACATGTCCATGCAGCGTGTACACGCCTGGCTACATGTCGAGGTTCCATGTCATGGCACGGATCAGCGACGGCTTCTAACTAACCAAGACACAGAGACTCCAAAATAAAACAGGAAACACAACAAACCCAGGACAGACTGAAACAGTCTCAGTGACTGAAGTCCAGCAGGACCTGAACCGGGTCACCAGTCTGAGACGAGGTTCTAAGTTCATGTATCTGGTGTTACCTAAGAGCAGCGACGGCGTCGGTGGTCTGAAGATGTTTGCACAGAGTCACATGATGAACATGACATCATTAGCAGACTGATGACAGATCATGTGATCATGAACGCCTCGCAGCAGCTGACGTGCAGATGGTCCATGATGTTTGAGGAGGTCTCAGCTGATCGTCGTAAAGATGGCCGAGCAGCGAGTGTTCGTCAGCGGAGAATCACAACGACTCTAACGAAGCGACTCCAAGACCAAATGACTGAAACTGAGAGCAGGAGGAGAGGTTTCTGTTTTCATGTCTGAAGAGTTCAGCTTTGTGCCTGGAGGCCGAGCGCTCTACCTGAGACACACCTGACCTGACAGCCAATCATCATCCAGGTCCCCAGTAGCGGCTGATATCAGAGACTAGTCCAGCAGCGGCTGATATCAGAGACTAGTCCAGCAGCTGATATCAGAGACTAGTCCAGCAGCTGATATCAGAGACTAGTCCAGCAGCGGCTGATATCAGAGACTAGTCCAGCAGCGGCTGATATCAGGGACTAGTCCAGCAGCGGCTGATATCAGAGACTAGTCCAGCAGCGGCTGATATCAGAGACTAGTCCAGCAGCGGCTGATATCAGAGACTAGTCCAGCAGCGGCTGATATCAGAGACTAGTCCAGCAGCTGATATCAGAGACTAGTCCAGCAGCGGCTGATATCAGAGACTAGTCCAGCAGCTGATATCAGAGACTAGTCCAGCAGCGGCTGATATCAGAGACTAGTCCAGCAGCGGCTGATATCAGAGACTAGTCCAGCAGCTGATATCAGAGACTAGTCCAGCAGCGGCTGATATCAGAGACTAGTCCAGCAGCTGATATCAGAGACTAGTCCAGCAGCGGCTGATATCAGAGACTAGTCCAGCGGCTGATATCGGAGACTAGTCCAGCAGCGGCTGATATCAGAGACTAGTCCAGCAGCAGTCAGTCCAGCTCGGCGTCTGTCTTTCAGCCTTTTATTTCACCAAGCTCTCACCAACCACTAAAAGTCATGGTCAATGGTTGAGCATTTTTTGGCACTAATCACTCCTCATAGCGTGTTTAAAGTCTCTTCAACATGAATTTTCTCAGTGTTGACACTGAAATATTAAACACCATACTCAAACTCCTCAGATGGAGCAGTATTTTTGGCACTAATCACTCCTCATAGCTGGTAGTTTTTTTTTCCCTTTTGCTTTATTTGTTTTATTTTAGTTCACGTGTAGCTGTGTTACCTTGTTGACATTGAATATTAAACACAAAGAAGTAGTTTGGACACTAACTGTGCCTCATAGAACACCAGACTCAAACTGCTCCAACCAACACATCTGTATATTTTGGCACTAATCACCCCTCATATTTTTTCATATATTTCCACCTTTTATTTGTTTTTATTATTTTTCTTCAATGTTGTGTCGAGTCCAAGTATGAATAAATCTCCTCAGTGTTGACACTGAAATATTAAACACCAAAGAAACTATTTTTGTTTTTATAGTTATAAATTATTCACTTGAGCTGCTCGGACAGACAAACCAGTATTTTTGGCACTAGTTTGTCTTTGGGTTTTTAGTTTTTTATTGTTTGTGTGTCGTCGTTTCATGATTTTAGTGTCCACAGTGTTGACACTGAAAATTCAGACACCAGACTCAAACACATGTCGTAGTATTTCTGGCACTAATCACCCCTTATAGCTGCGTATGTTTTTGCTTTGGTATTTTTTGTCGTTTTAAAATAACTTGATTCAAGCGGCTCAGACGGACAAATCAGAGTCCTTGGCACTAAACACTTCTCATAGTTGTGTTTGTCTTTGTGTTTTTTTGTCTTCAGTGTTGACACTGAAATTCAATCACCAGACTCAAACAGACATGTCGTAGTATTTTGGCACTAGCGAGCCCTCATAGAGTTTGTTTTTTATGTGTCGTTGTTTCACATGTTGCAGCATGAATGAACCTCGACTCTGAAATATTAAACTCCAAACAGACATGTTGTAGTATTCTGTGGCACTAGCGACCTCCCATAGCTCCAGCTGTGTGTGCGTCTCGAGTGCCACCTTCCTGTCGGTTCTCCTCGTCCACTCCTGGGTGGGCGGGGCCGTGGTGGAGGTCCCGCCTCTTTCCTCCTCCGTCCTCCCTCCTTGTTGCCTCTGACCTCGTCAGGCAGCATCAGATCATCAGGACCTGCAGCCGAGCAGCAGCAGCAGAGCAGCCTCCTCCACCCGCCCGTCCAACACTCACCTTTAACTGAGGACACCTGGACGCTGCTGCAGCTGCAGACTGGACTTCTTCTTCTTCTTCTTCTTCTTCTTCTTCTTCTTCTTCTTCTTGTTCTTGTCGACTTGTCGGAGTTTTTAAGGAGGACCTAAAGTTTGAAGCCGAGCAGCTGGATCTGGATGTTTTTCTTGCTGGAGGGATTTTCCTGTCATCACCTGGATTGTTTGGGCGTCTGAGACGTTTTTCTTTGTCTTGATCTGTTTTATTTTCCGTGTTGGACAGACGCTGCTGAGGGACAGTAAGTTTCCCGTTAACTCGTCTCCTTCTCACTTTGTTTTGGTTCCTTCACTCTGGGCCGGTCCGGTCTCGTCTGCAGGTCTCGGCTCGTTCAGGGTTCAGAGGTCTCGACCCTGCGACCCGCAGGATGCGTTGACAGCTGCCGGGCGTTCACGCTGTGTTTGTTTGTTGCAGGACGTCTCCACCATGTTCTGGTCCAGGAGGGTTCTGCAGCAGTGGTGCTTCGCTCTGTTCCTGCTCTGCTCTCCGGTGCCGCACCACGGCCGACCCATCGACGCGCTGAGCAGCAGAATGTAAGTCCGACTTCACTCAGCAGAACCTGGAGCAAACCTTCAGATAACGCTTCCCACATATTGCACATATTCACCTCCTCCTCGTCCTCGTCCTCCTCGTCCTTGTCCTCCTCCTCGTCCTCCTCGTCCTTGTCCTCCTCGTCCTCGTCCTCCTCGTCCTCCTTGTCCTCGTCCTCCTCTTCGTCCTCCTCGTCCTTGTCCTCCTCGTCCTCCTCGTCCTTGTCCTCGTCCTTGTCCTCCTCGTCCTTGTCCTCGTCCTCCTCGTCCTTGTCCTCGTCCTCCTCTTCGTCCTCCTCGTCCTTGTCCTCCTCCTTGTCCTCCTCGTCCTCCTTGTCCTCGTCCTCCTCTTCGTCCTCCTCGTCTTGTCCTCCTCCTTGTCCTCGTCCTCCTCTTCGTCCTCCTCGTCCTTGTCCTCTTCCTTGTCCTCCTCGTCCTCCTTGTCCTCGTCCTCCTCGTCCCCCTCTTTGTCCTCCTCGTCCTCTTCGTCCCCCTCTTTGTCCTCCTCGTCCTTGTCCTCTTCGTCCTCCTTCTCGTCCTCCTCCTTGTCCTCCTCCTCATCCTCCTCTTTGTCCTCCTCTTCGTCCTCCTCCTTGTCCTCCTCCTCATCCTCCTCCTTGTCCTCCTCGTCCTCGGTGGGCGGGCGGAGGCTGGATGTTTGTGGATCGTGCCGGCAGCTGTTTGTTCAGAAGTCCACCTGTGTGTTGACCTAACGTTGTAGAAAACGTTCAGCAGCTCCGTCGGACGATGCGCGGCCTCGGCGTCTCCGTCCGTCCCGACAGAGTGAAGAATGCTGATGTTTCTGCTCGGCGCCGACCCAAAACCAAACGAGCTTGAGCCGAGCGTCCAAACGAAAAAACAAAAGTTCTCTCAGGTTGTCGAACAGTTTGAGATGCTGCTCGGAGGCAGAGCTCCGGTCTGAGGAAGCAGCACGGTGGAGCGGGTCGGGTCGGGTCGGGTCGAGCAGGTTCACTCTGACGGGCTGCAGACGTCTCCACGCTCCGCTCGGCGAGCTCGTGCCCGGGGAAACAGAGCTGTGATGATGTGACGACCTCTGACCTCTGACCTCTGACCTCTGACCCGCTTCAGATTCTGAAGGTTTTGGACTTTTTCTCACGTTCAGTCGATGAATCATGAAAAAAATCTGCTGACTCATCAGGATGTTTCTGCAGCAGCTTCATCATTCAACATGAAACATCGAGCTCGTCTCTATTCACTGCGGCTCAGAGAAACAACTAACATGAAGCACGCGGAGGTGGAGGACGGAGGTGGAGGACGGAGGTGGAGAACGCAGGTGGAGGACGGAGGTGGAGGACGGAGGTGGAGGACGGAGGTGGAGGACGCAGGTGGAGGACGGAGGTGGAGGACGCAGGTGGAGGACGGAGGTGGAGGACGGAGGTGGAGGACGGAGGTGGAGAGGGCTCTGGAGCGCTGCCACCTCAGGATGAAGCTGTGTGTTATTAAAGCTGGATCATGTTTCAGAGACAGACAGGAAGTTTCTGTCTGTTTGTTTAAACGTCAGAGGTGAAGCCTCCGGTCGGCTGCAGAGGTGGAGCAGGTGGAGCAGGTGGAGCCTCTGTTTGTGTGTTCAGACACCTGAAGTGTTTGTCTGCTGACGGACAGCGGCGTTCCCAGGCTCTGAGACTCCATGACCTCCATGTTTGTCTGAGGGACAGACAGAGAGACAGACAGAGACAGAGAGAGACAGAGAGACAGAGACATCTGGACAGAACCAGCTTCTTCTTCTTCATCAACGTTCTCTGGATGTTTGTTTTTAGTTGTGGCGTGGTTTCCTCCGTCATCTGTCACAAATGCGTTTGATTGGTCCGTGAGGTGTTTCCCGTGGTCTGTGGTCACAGAGCGCCCCCGTGTGGCTGCAAACATTTCAACTGGATTTCTGCACAAACCTTCATGGAGTCGTTCAGTTCAAACAACAACAGGTGTTCCAGGTATTCCAGGTGTTCCAGGTGTTGTAGGCGTGGTCCATGTGAGCTCACAGGCTCCATAGCTCAGGGGTTAGAGCACTGGTCTTGTAAACCAGGGGTCGCGAGTTCAAATCTCGCTGGGGCCTTGAACATGTTTATGTTTTGCTCTGTGTTGCTTCAACATGAACTCGTCCTGTCTCACCTGTAGGCGGCGCTACGACGTCCTGATGAGTGTGCAACACAAGTTTTAGACCGTGTTTGACCTCTGACCTCTGACAAAGCTGTGCTGATGTCACACAGGCCTCCAGGCTCCATAGCTCAGGGGTTAGAGCACTGGTCTTGTAAACCAGGGGTCGCGAGTTCAAATCTCGCTGGGGCCTTGAACATGTTTTCATGCTGCTCACCTGCAGGCGGCGCTATGACAGCGTGTCTGCTGCAAACAAAGTCACAAAGTTTTTATGGTCAGCTGGAGCTCTGATGACGTCACAGCGTCCTGAGAGACGCTCCATGATGAATCATGGCTGAGCTGATGCTGCCCCCTGCTGGGGACACGCTCAGACACCGTGCTGCGCTCACAGCGTAACACTTTAGATTATGTGAAGACGTTTATGTGTCTTTATTTGTCTTTATGTGTCTTTATTTGTCTTTATTTGTCTTTATTTGTCTTTATTTGTCTTTATTTGTCTTTATGTGTCTTTATGTGTCTTTATTTGTCTTTATGTGTCTTTATTTGTCTTTATGTGTCTTTATGTGTCTTTATTTGTCTTTATGTGTCTTTATTTGTCTTTATTTGTCTTTATTTGTCTTTATGTGTCTTTATGTGTCTTTATTTGTCTTTATTTGTCTTTATTTGTCTTTATGTGTCTTTATTTGTCTTTATGTGTCTTTATTTGTCTTTATGTGTCTTTATGTGTCTTTATGTGTCTTTATTTGTCTTTATTTGTCTTTATGTGTCTTTATGTGTCTTTATTTGTCTTTATTTGTCTTTATTTGTCTTTATGTGTCTTTATTTGTCTTTATGTGTCTTTATGTGTCTTTATTTGTCTTTATTTGTCTTTATTTGTCTTTATGTGTCTTTATTTGTCTTTATGTGTCTTTATGTGTCTTTATTTGTCTTTATGTGTCTTTATGTGTCTTTATTTGTCTTTATGTGTCTTTATGTGTCTTTATTTGTCTTTATGTGTCTTTATGTGTCTTTATGTGTCTTTATTTGTCTTTATTTGTCTTTATGTGTCTTTATTTGTCTTTATGTGTCTTTATGTGTCTTTATTTTTTTTGTCTTTATTTGTCTTTATGTGTCTTTATTTGTCTTTATTTGTCTTTATGTGTCTTTATGTGTCTTTATTTGTCTTTATTTGTCTTTATTTGTCTTTATGTGTCTTTATTTGTCTTTATGTGTCTTTATGTGTCTTTATTTGTCTTTATGTGTCTTTATGTGTCTTTATGTGTCTTTATTTGTCTTTATGTGTCTTTATTTGTCTTTATTTGTCTTTATGTGTCTTTATGTGTCTTTATTTGTCTTTATGTGTCTTTATGTGTCTTTATTTGTCTTTATGTGTCTTTATGTGTCTTTATGTGTCTTTATTTGTCTTTATTTGTCTTTATGTGTCTTTATTTGTCTTTATTTGTCTTTATTTGTCTTTATGTGTCTTTATGTGTCTTTATTTGTCTTTATGTGTCTTTATGTGTCTTTATTTGTCTTTATTTGTCTTTATTTGTCTTTATGTGTCTTTATGTGTCTTTATTTGTCTTTATGTGTCTTTATGTGTCTTTATTTGTCTTTATGTGTCTTTATGTGTCTTTATGTGTCTTTATTTGTCTTTATGTGTCTTTATTTGTCTTTATTTGTCTTTATGTGTCTTTATTTGTCTTTATTTGTCTTTATGTGTCTTTATTTGTCTTTATTTGTCTTTATTTGTCTTTATTTGTCTTTATTTGTCTTTATGTGTCTTTATGTGTCTTTATTTGTCTTTATGTGTCTTTATTTGTCTTTATGTGTCTTTATGTGTCTTTATTTGTCTTTATGTGTCTTTATTTGTCTTTATTTGTCTTTATTTGTCTTTATGTGTCTTTATGTGTCTTTATTTGTCTTTATTTGTCTTTATTTGTCTTTATGTGTCTTTATTTGTCTTTATGTGTCTTTATTTGTCTTTATGTGTCTTTATGTGTCTTTATGTGTCTTTATTTGTCTTTATTTGTCTTTATGTGTCTTTATGTGTCTTTATTTGTCTTATTTCTTTATTTGTCTTTATGTTAATGTGTCTTTATTTGTCTTTATGTGTCTTTATGTGTCTTTATTTGTCTTTATTTGTCTTTATTGTCTTTATTGTCTTTATTTCTTTATGTGTCTTTATGTGTCTTTATTTGTCTTTATGTGCTTTATGTGTCTTTTTATTTGTCTTTATGTGTCTTTATGTGTCTTTATTTGTCTTTATGTGTCTTTATGTGTCTTTTTGTCTTTATTTGTCTTTATTTGTCTTTATGTGTCTTTATTTGTCTTTATGTGTCTTTATGTGTCTTTATTTGTCTTTATTTGTCTTTATGTGTCTTTATTTTCTTTATTTGTCTTTATGTGTCTTTATGTTCTTTATTTGTCTTTATTTGTCTTTATTGTCTTTATGTGTCTTTATTTTGTCTTTATGTGTCTTTATGTGTCTTTATTTGTCTTTATGTGTCTTTATGTGTCTTTATGTGTCTTTATTTGTCTTTATGTGTCTTTATTTGTCTTTATTTGTCTTTAGGTCTTTATTTGTCGTTATTTGTCTTTATGTGTCTTTATGTGTCTTTATTTGTCTTTATTGTCTTTATGTGTCTTTATGTGTCTTTATTTGTCTTTATTTGTCTTTATGTGTCTTTATTTGTCTTTATTTGTCTTTATTTGTCTTTATTGTGTCTTTATGTGTCTTTATTTGTCTTTATTGTGTCTTTATGTGTCTTTATTTGTCTTTATTTGTCTTTATTTGTCTTTATGTGTCTTTATTTGTCTTTATTTGTCTTTATGTGTCTTTATTGTGTCTTTATTTGTCTTTATGTGTCTTTATTGTCTTTATTGTCTTTATTTGTCTTTATGTGTCTTTATTTTATTGTCTTTATTTGTCTTTATGTGTCTTTATGTGTCTTTATTTGTCTTTATGTGTCTTTATGTGTCTTTATTTTCTTTATTTGTCTTTATGTGTCTTTATGTGTCTTTATTTGTCTTTATGTGTCTTTATGTGTCTTTATTTGTCTTTATTTGTCTTTATGTGTCTTTATTTGTCTTTATGTGTCTTTATTTGTCTTTATTTGTCTTTATGTGTCTTTATTGTCTTTATTTGTCTTTATGTGTCTTTATTTCTTTATGTGTGTCTTTATTTGTCTTTATGTGTCTTTATGTGTCTTTATGTGTCTTTATTTTGTCTTTATTGTCTTTATTTGTCTTTATTTGTCTTTATGTGTCTTTATTGTCTTTATGTGTCTTTATTTGTCTTTATTTTGTCTTTATGTGTCTTTATTTGTCTTTATTTGTCTTTATTTGTCTTTATGTGTCTTTATGTGTCTTTATTTCTTTATTTGTCTTTATTTTGTGTCTTTATTGTCTTTATTTGTCTTTATTTGTCTTTATTTGTCTTTATGTTCTTTATGTGTCTTTATTTGTCTTTATTTGTCTTTATGTGTCTTTATTTGTCTTTATTGTCTTTATGTTTTTTCTTTATTTGTCTTTATGTGTCTTTATTTGTCTTTATTTGTCTTTATGTGTCTTTATTTGTCTTTATTGTCTTTATGTGTCTTTATTTGTCTTTATTTGTCTTTATGTGTCTTTATTTGTCTTTATTTGTCTTTATGTGTCTTTATTGTCTTTATTTGTCTTTATTTGTCTTTATTTGTCTTTATGTGTCTTTATTTGTCTTTATTGTCTTTATTTTCTTTATGTCTTTATTGTCTTTATGTGTCTTTATTTGTCTTTATTTGTCTTTATTGTCTTTATTTTCTTTATGTGTCTTTATTTGTCTTTATTTGTCTTTATGTGTCTTTATTTGTCTTTATTTGTCTTTATGTGTCTTTATGTGTCTTTATTTGTCTTTATTTGTCTTTATTTGTCTTTATTTGTCTTTATTTGTGTCTTTATATTTGTCTTTATGTGTCTTTATTTGTCTTTATTGTCTTTATTTGTCTTTATTTGTCTTTATTTGTCTTTATTTGTCTTTATTTGTCTTTATTTTTCTTTATTTGTCTTTATTTGTCTATTTGTCTTTATTTGTCTTTATGTGTCTTTATTTGTCTTTATTTGTCTTTATGTGTCTTTATTTGTCTTTATTTGTCTTTATGTGTCTTTATTTGTCTTTATGTGTCTTTATTTGTCTTTATTTGTCTTTATGTGTCTTTATTTGTCTTTATTTGTCTTTATTTGTCTTTATGTGTCTTTATGTGTCTTTATTTGTCTTTATTTGTCTTTATGTGTCTTTATTTGTCTTTTATTGTCTTTATGTGTCTTTATTTGTCTTTATTTGTCTTTATTTGTCTTTATGTGTCTTTATGTGTCTTTATTTTGTCTTTATGTGTCTTTATGTGTCTTTATTTGTCTTTATTGTCTTTATGTGTCTTTATGTGTCTTTATTTGTCTTTATGTGTCTTTATGTGTCTTTATTTGTCTTTATTGTCTTTATGTGTCTTTATTGTCTTTATTTGTCTTTATGTGTCTTTATTTGTCTTTATTTGTCTTTATGTGTCTTTATGTGTCTTTATTTGTCTTTATGTGTCTTTATGTGTCTTTATTTGTCTTTATGTGTCTTTATGTGTCTTTATGTGTCTTTATTTGTCTTTATGTGTCTTTATTGTCTTTATTTTGTCTTTATTTGTCTTTATGTGTCTTTATTTGTCTTTATTTGTCTTTATGTGTCTTTATTTGTCTTTATTTGTCTTTATGTGTCTTTATTTGTCTTTATGTGTCTTTATTTGTCTTTATGTGTCTTTATTTGTCTTTATTTGTCTTTATTTGTCTTTATTTGTCTTTATTTGTCTTTATGTGTCTTTATTTGTCTTTATGTGTCTTTATTTGTCTTTATTTGTCTTTATTTGTCTTTATGTGTCTTTATTGTCTTTATTTTGTCTTTATGTCTTTATGTGTCTTTATTTGTCTTTATGTGTCTTTATGTGTCTTTATGTGTCTTTATTTGTCTTTATGTGTCTTTATTTGTCTTTATTTGTCTTTATGTGTCTTTATGTGTCTTTATTTGTCTTTATGTGTCTTTATGTGTCTTTATTTGTCTTTATGTGTCTTTATGTGTCTTTGTGTCTTTATTTGTCTTTATTTTGTCTTTATCTGGTCTTTATTTTGTCTTTATTTGTCTTTATTTGTCTTTATGTGTCTTTATGTGTCTTTATTTGTCTTTATGTGTCTTTATTGTCTTTATTTGTCTTTATTGTCTTTATTTGTCTTTATTTGTCTTTATGTCTTTATTTGTCTTTATGTGTCTTTATTTGTCTTTATGTGTCTTTATGTGTCTTTATGTGTCTTTATTTGTCTTTATGTGTCTTTATTTGTCTTTATTTGTCTTTATGTTGTCTTTATGTGTCTTTATTTGTCTTATGTGTCTTTATGTGTCTTTATTTGTCTTTATGTGTCTTTATGTGTCTTTATGTGTCTTTATTTGTCTTTATGTGTCTTTATGTGTCTTTATTTGTCTTTATTTGTCTTTATGTGTCTTTATTTGTCTTTATGTGTCTTTATTTGTCTTTATTTGTCTTTATGTGTCTTTATTTGTCTTTATTTGTCTTTATGTGTCTTTATTTGTCTTTATGTGTCTTTATTTGTCTTTATGTGTCTTTATTTGTCTTATTTGTCTTTATGTGTCTTTATTTTGTCTTTATGTGTCTTTATTTGTCTTTATTTGTCTTTATGTCTTTATGTGTCTTTATTGTCTTTATTTGTCTTTATGTGTCTTTATGTGTCTTTATGTGTCTTTATTTGTCTTTATGTGTCTTTATGTCTTTATTTGTCTTTATGTGTCTTTATGTGTCTTTATTTGTCTTTATGTGTCTTTATTTGTCTTTATGTGTCTTTATTTGTCTTTATGTGTTTTATGTGTCTTTATTTGTCTTTATGTGTCTTTATTTGTCTTTATGTGTCTTTATTGTCTTTATGTGTCTTTATGTGTCTTTATTTGTCTTTATGTGTCTTTATGTGTCTTTATTTTTGTCTTTATGTGTCTTTATTTGTCTTTATGTCTTTATTGTCTTTATTTTGTCTTTATTTGTCTTTATTTGTCTTTATTGTCTTTATGTGTCTTTATTTGTCTTTATTTGTCTTTATTTTCTTTATGTGTCTTTATTTGTCTTTATGTGTCTTTATGTGTCTTTATTGTCTTTATGTGTCTTTATGTGTCTTTATGTGTCTTTATTTGTCTTTATGTGTCTTTATTTGTCTTTATGTGTCTTTATGTGTCTTTATTTGTCTTTATTTGTCTTTATGTGTCTTTATTTGTCTTTATGTGTCTTTATTTGTCTTTATTTTGTCTTTATGTGTCTTTATTTGTCTTTATTTGTCTTTATGTGTCTTTATTTGTCTTTATGTCTTTATTTGTCTTTATGTGTCTTTATTTGTCTTTATGTGTCTTTATTTGTCTTTATTTGTCTTTATGTGTCTTTATTTGTCTTTATGTCTTTATTTGTCTTTATGTGTCTTTATGTGTCTTTATTTGTCTTTATTTGTCTTTATGTGTCTTTATTTGTCTTTATGTGTCTTTATGTGTCTTTATTTGTCTTTATTTGTCTTTATGTGTCTTTATTTGTCTTTATGTGTCTTTATTTGTCTTTATTTGTCTTTATGTGTCTTTATTTGTCTTTATTTTCTTTATTTGTCTTTATTTGTCTTTATTGTCTTTATTTGTCTTTATGTTGTCTTTATTTGTCTTTATGTGTCTTTATTTTGTCTTTATTGTCTTTATTTTGTCTTTATTTGTCTTTATTTGTCTTTATTTGTCTTTAGTTCTTATATTTGTCTTTATGTGTCTTTATTTGTCTTTATGTGTCTTTATTTGTCTTTATGTGTCTTTATGTTTCTTTATGTCTTTATTTGTCTTTATGTGTCTTTTTTTTTTCTTTATTTGTCTTTATGTGTCTTTATTTGTCTTTATGTGTCTTTATGTGTCTTTATTTGTCTTTATTTATTTGTCTTTATGTGTCTTTATTTGTCTTTATGTGTCTTTATTTGTCTTTATTTGTCTTTATGTGTCTTTATTTGTCTTTATTTGTCTTTATTGTCTTTATGTGTCTTTATGTGTCTTTATTTGTCTTTATGTGTCTTTATTTGTCTTTATGTGTCTTTATTTTGTCTTTATTTGTCTTTATGTCTTTATTTGTCTTTATGTGTCTTTATTTGTCTTTATGTGTCTTTATGTCTTTATTTGTCTTTATTTGTCTTTATGTGTCTTTATTTGTCTTTATGTGTCTTTATGTGTCTTTATTTGTCTTTATTTGTCTTTATGTGTCTTTATTTGTCTTTATGTGTCTTTATTTGTCTTTATTTGTCTTTATGTGTCTTTATGTGTCTTTATTTGTCTTTATGTGTCTTTATTTGTCTTTATGTGTCTTTATTTGTCTTTATTTGTCTTTATGTGTCTTTATTTGTCTTTATGTGTCTTTATGTGTCTTTATTTGTCTTTATGTGTCTTTATTTGTCTTTATGTGTCTTTATTTGTCTTTATGTGTCTTTATTTGTCTTTATGTGTCTTTATTTGTCTTTATTTTGTCTTTATCTGGTCTTTATTTTGTCTTTATCTGGTCTTTATTTTGTCTTTATCTGTCTTTATTTTGTCTTTATTTGTCTTTATGTGTCTTTATTTGTCTTTATTTGTCTTTATGTGTCTTTATGTGTCTTTATGTGTTTTATTTGTTCTTTATTTTCTTTATGTGTCTTTATGTGTCTTTATGTGTCTTTATGTGTCTTTATTTGTCTTTATGTGTCTTTATGTGTCTTTATTTGTCTTTATGTCTTTATGTGTCTTTATTTGTCTTTATATGTGTCTTTATGTGTCTTTATGTGTCTTTATTGTCTTTATTATTTGTCTTTATGTGTCTTTATTTGTCTTTATGTGTCTTTATGTGTCTTATTTGTCTTTATGTGTCTTTATGTGTCTTTTTGTCTTTATGTGTCTTTATTTGTCTTTATATTTGTCTTTATGTGTCTTTATGTGTCTTTATGTGTCTTTATGTGTCTTTATTTGTCTTTATGTGTCTTTATTTGTCTTTATTTGTCTTTATGTGTCTTTATTTGTGTCTTTATGTGTCTTTATTTTGTCTTTATGTGTCTTTATTTGTCTTTATTTGTCTTTAGTGTCTTTATTTGTCTTTATTGTCTTTATTTGTCTTTATTTGTCTTTATGTGTCTTTATTTGTCTTTATTTGTCTTTATGTGTCTTTATTTGTCTTTATGTGTCTTTATTTGTCTTTATTTGTCTTTATGTGTCTTTATTTGTCTTTATGTGTCTTTATTTGTCTTTATGTGTCTTTATTTTTCTTTATTTGTCTTTATTTGTCTTTATGTGTCTTTATTTGTCTTTATGTGTCTTTATGTGTCTTTATTTGTCTTTATGTGTCTTTATTTGTCTTTATTTGTCTTTATGTGTCTTTATGTGTCTTTATGTGTCTTTATTTGTCTTTATGTGTCTTTATTTGTCTTTATTTGTCTTTATGTGTCTTTATTTGTCTTTATGTGTCTTTATTTGTCTTTATTTGTCTTTATGTGTCTTTATTTGTCTTTATGTGTCTTTATGTGTCTTTATTTGTCTTTATTTGTCTTTATGTGTCTTTATTTGTCTTTATGTGTCTTTATGTGTCTTTATTTGTCTTTATGTGTCTTTATGTGTCTTTATTTGTCTTTATTGTCTTTATTTGTCTTATTTGTCTTTATGTGTCTTTATTTGTCTTTATTTGTCTTTATGTGTCTTTATTTGTCTTTATGTGTCTTTATGTGTCTTTATTTGTCTTTATGTGTCTTTATTTTGTCTTTATGTGTCTTTATTTGTCTTTATGTGTCTTTATTTTTCTTTATTTGTCTTTATTTGTCTTATGTTCTTTATTTGTCTTTATGTGTCTTTATGTGTCTTTATTTGTCTTTATGTGTCTTTATTTTTTGTCTTTATTTGTCTTTATGTGTCTTTATGTGTCTTTATTTGTCTTTATGTGTCTTTATGTGTCTTTATTTGTCTTTATGTGTCTTTATTTGTGTCTTTATGTGTCTTATATTGTCTTTATGTGTCTTTATTTGTCTTTAATTTGTCTTATGTGTCTTTATTTTTTGTCTTTATTTGTCTTTATGTTCTTTATTTGTCTTTATGTGTCTTTATTTTTCTTTATTTGTCTTTATTTGTCTTTATGTCTTTATTTGTCTTTATGTGTCTTTATGTTTCTTTATTTGTCTTTATGTGTCTTTATGTGTCTTTATTTGTCTTTATTTGTCTTTATGTGTCTTTATTTGTCTTTATTTGTCTTTATGTGTCTTTATTTGTCTTTATGTGTCTTTATTTGTCTTTATTTGTCTTTATGTGTCTTTATTTGTGTCTTTATGTGTCTTTATTTGTCTTTATGTGTCTTATTGGTCTTTATTTGTCTTTATGTGTCTTTATTTGTTCTTTATGTGTCTTTATTTGTCTTTATGTGTCTTTATTTGTGTCTTTATTTGTCTTTATGTGTCTTTATTTGTCTTTATTTGTCTTTATGTGTCTTTATGTGTCTTTATTTGTCTTTATTTGTCTTCAGTCTTCTTGTCTCTGGACGTTCGTCACGTATCTGATCTCTGACGTCAGACTCTGTCTTCTGTTTTTGCAGAAAGCGCTCGGTGACTCACGCTCAGCTGATGCACGATAAAGGCCGGGCGCTGCAGGACTTTAAGCGCCGCATGTGGCTGCAGGAGCTTTTGGACGAAGTCCACACGGCGGAGATCCGGGACCTCCCGGTCCGGACCACCGGTGGAGGCGGCAGCAGTGGCGCCGGCGTCGGGCTGCCGGAGTCAGTCTGGGCATCAACCTGAGCACCACCGGCAGCACCCTGCACTCCAAACCGCCCGGAGGAACCAAGAACCTCCCCATCAGCTTCAGGCTGGAGGAGGAGGAGGGCACCAACCTGCCGCAGGAGACCAACAAGGCTCAGCTGTGCAAGGACGGCGTCATGAAGCCGCCCTGCAAGAGGAAGAAGAAAGGGAGGTCCGGAAAGAGGCGGGAAGGAGAGAAGAGGAAGAGGAGGGCGCGCTCACTGGGGTGGAGGCTGGAGAGCGAGCCAGGGAGTGGACTCCACCTGGAGTGGAGGTCTCTGCTCGGCCTGCAGAGGGCGCTGCTTTAAAACGCTGTCAGTCTCTGGCAAAGGTGAGTCCATGAAGAAGAACGGACAAAACTAAACTTTGATTTTAGATCAGAAACAAAGACATGGACATCAAGTGGTCAGCTGATCGTCATGTGAAGGTCAGCTGATCGTCATGTGAAGGTCAGCTGATCTTCACACGACGATCAGCTGACCTTCACACGACGATCAGCTGACCACATGACGATCAGCTGACCTTCACACGACGATCAGCTGACCACATGACGATCAGCTGACCGTCACACGACGATCAGCTGACCTTCACACGACGATCAGCCGACCGTCACACGACGATCAGCCGACCGTCACACGACGATCAGCCGACCTTCACACGACGATCAGCC
Organism: Collichthys lucidus; assembly: GCA_004119915.2. Lineage (NCBI taxonomy): Eukaryota > Metazoa > Chordata > Actinopteri > Sciaenidae > Collichthys > Collichthys lucidus. Next base: position 662,524 of record CM014099.1, on the reverse strand, counting down.
GACCGTCACACGACGATCAGCCGACCGTCACACGACGATCAGCCGACCTTCACACGACGATCAGCCGACCTTCACACGACGATCAGCCGACCTTCACACGACGATCAGCCGACCTTCACACGACGATCAGCCGACCGTCACACGACGATCAGCCGACCGTCACCGACGCGATCAGCCGACCTTCACGACGATCACCGACCTTCCCACGACGATCAGCTGACCTTCACACGACGATCAGCTGACCTTCACATGACGATCAGCTGACCACATGACGATCAGCTGACCGTCACACGACGATCAGCTGACCTTCACATGACGATCAGCTGACCACATGACGATCAGCTGACCTTCACACGACGATCAGCTGACCTTCACATGACGATCAGCTGACCACACGACGATCAGCTGACCTTCACACGACGATCAGCTGACCTTCACATGACGATCAGCTGACCACATGACGATCATCTGACCTTCACACGACGATCAGCTGACCTTCACATGACGATCAGCTGACCTTCAAATGACGATCAGCTGACCTTCACATGACGATCAGCTGACCTTCACATGACGATCAGCTGACCTTCACATGACGATCAGCTGACCTTCACATGACGATCAGCTGACCACATGACGATCAGCTGACCTTCACACGACGATCAGCTGACCTTCACACGACGATCAGCTGACCTTCACATAACGATCAGCTGACCTTCACATGACGATCAGCTGACCTTCACATGACGATCAGCTGACCTTCACACGACGATCAGCTGACCTTCACACGACGATCAGCTGACCTTCACATGACGATCAGCTGACCACATATTTATCATACTTTTTAAACTTTTATTAAAACTTCAATTTAATCCGACACTAATTAGTTAAAAGTTCACGTAACGTAAACTCAGTGAAACATAAAATAAGTTCAGTTATGACTTAATACAGTAGTAGTTATGAAATGTAGTTATGAAATGTAGTTATGAAATGTAGTTATGAAATGTTTCTCGTTGTTTTTGTTCTGTAAATTTAAAACCATCTTCTCTTGTGTTTGTGTCTCAGATCCCTGCGGACAGTCGGAGTGGACTCCTAAATATTCATGTTACAGTCGTCTGTAATTTTGATTGTTTGGAAAGAAATGGGAAAATATTTATTATGTAAATATTCTAAATATCGCAGAATAAATAGCAGAATATGATAAAATCTTATTTGATGCTCTGTGAGGCGACAGATTTGAATCTTTGTGAATCCTCGCTTTCTTCTTTTTTTATTCCAGTTATGTTTTTTTGTTTGGCGGTAATTTATTTTGTCTGAATGGTGTATTTATTTTGTAAATGTATCGAGGTGCTGCTGACCTTCTATATTTTTGTACCATATTGCACTTTAGATATATAAATATAAATATATATACCATTAATTTTGTTCATTGTTTGTTTGAAATGAAGAAAACTCTGTGTTCGTCTTCTCGCTCTGTTCAGTTTGTTGTTTCTTTGCTGCTGTTCATCCGGGCGTCGGCGGCTCCGATCGCAGCCGTCCGGTTTGTCCGGTTCGTTGGCTCTCGTTGTGTTGGACCCCTGCTGCTTCCTGCGCGGCCGCTCTGCTTCTCGATGCCAAAGTTCAGATCTGTACATAAAGCAAACACAGCTCCATATCCATGTTTGTGGCACTTGCACTGAGATAAACACTCTGTACTGAACAGATTAAACATTTGACAGTAACGCTCCGTCTCCTGTGTCTAAATGTTCCTCAGACTCTTGTTTAAGGTGTTGTGGTGTTCCTCAGGGCTCAATCCTGGGTCCTCTTTGGTTTGCCTCGTACTTTAATAACGTATTTTAATAATCATATTTAAACCTCAGAACCCTGCAACAACAATGAAAATGTCTTTTCTTCTACTCAGACTGGGATTAAATAAATTCAGCAAATCAAAGTTAAATTAAAAACAGAAATGAGGTAAATAGAAAATGTTTGGATATGCTGTGGTTGCTTACGAGTTAATTTGTGGTTGGGGAGTTGTCAGGACGTGTTAAAATAAAAGAATCATAAAATAAATCTCGTGTCATGTGAGTTCGCCTCTTTAAACTCGTCCTGTTTCTTCAGGCTGAGTCAGAAATGAGAAAGTTTCCACTGAGGCTGAACAACTCAAATCTTTTGGCCCGCTCGTCATCGGTGAACGCTGAGTCAGCTTTAACAATGAGTTCTTTATATGTTTGTTTTGGGTTCTTTACCAAACTAATCACCCTGTAAACGTTCAAGTCCGTCACAGGAAGCACGGACTCGACCTATTTCAGGTTTTTCAGAGTAAGACTTCCTCCAGCTGTCGCAGGTTTTCATCTAATCAACGTTCATCAGCTGAGAGCCGAGATTTTTACACGTCTGCACAAACAGCAGGAAAGAAAATCACAACTTTCCACTCAGTCGAGCAAACGTGTCAACAAATTGTCGTCGCTCGTCATAAATTCCACCCAGAATCTCTGAGATGAAGAGCAGCTCCAACGCTGGCTCCAACGCTGGCTCCACGACACGAGCTCGGTTTGGCAGCCACGGAGAGCTGAGAGAGAGAACGCTTCTGCAACGTCCCACCAACCAGAACAGAACCAGAGACTCAACAGGGTCAGAGAGAGGTTTTAGACAGTCTCTAAGGACGTCTCAGAGACTACGTCCAGGTTTTAGACAGTCTGCGGGGACGTCTCAGAGACTACGTCCAGGTTTTAGACAGTCTGCGGGGACGTCACAGAGACTACGTCCAGGTTTTAGACAGTCTGCGGGGACGTCACGGAGACTACGTCCAGGTTTTAGACAGTCTGCGGGGACGTCACAGAGACTACGTCCAGGTTTTAGACAGTCTGCGGGGACGTCACGGAGACCACGTCCAGGTTTTAGACAGTCTGCGGGGACGTCACGGAGACTACGTCCAGGTTTTAGACAGTCTGCGGGGACGTCACAGAGACTACGTCCAGGTTTTAGACAGTCTGCGGGGACGTCACAGAGACTACGTCCAGGTTTTAGAGACTACGTCCAGTTTTAGACAGTCTGCGGGGACGTCACAGAGACTACGTCCAGGTTTTAGACAGTCTGCGGGGACGTCACGGAGACTACGTCCAGTTTTAGACAGTCTGCGGGGACGTCACAGAGACTACGTCCAGTTTTAGACAGTCTGCGGGGACGTCACGGAGACTACGTCCAGTTTTAGACAGTCTGCGGGGACGTCACAGAGACTACGTCCAGTTTTAGACAGTCTGCGGGGACGTCACAGAGACTACGTCCAGTTTTAGACAGTCTGCGGGGACGTCACGGAGACTACGTCCAGTTTTAGACAGTCTGCGGGGACGTCACAGAGACTACGTCCAGTTTTAGACAGTCTGCGGGGACGTCACGGAGACTACGTCCAGGTTTTAGACAGTCTGCGGGGACGTCACGGAGACCACGTCCAGGTTTTAGACAGTCTGCGGGGACGTCACAGAGACTACGTCCAGGTTTTAGACAGTCTGCGGGGACGTCACAGAGACTACGTCCAGGTTTTAGACAGTCTGCGGGGACGTCTCAGAGACTACGTCCAGTTTTAGATAGTCTGTGGGGACGTCACGGAGACCACGTCCAGTTTTAGACAGTCTGCAGGGACTTCTCAGACTTGAAATTGTTTTAAGGTGAATCTGGTACTTCAGTGTAAACATGAACAGCTGATGACGTCATGATCTCTGAATTCATCGACCCACATTACTTCTGTTCCAAAATGGCCGACCTGTAGTGTGTGTGTGTGTCCTGCAGGTGGTGCTGTTCTAAAGTCAGAGGACAGAGACCGGATCACTCAGAACCAGAACCAGAAGCGTCTGAACAGACAAACATGAAATCAGAGCCATCAGACGTCGTGTTGGATTCATTGTTTTATTTCTGCACAAAGTGAAACTCGTCAGTAGAACGTGTTCGGCCTCTTGGTGGTGAAGCGAGGTTTGTGCTGACGACGAAGGACCCGGTGAGGCAGAGGGAACTTGATCTTAGAGTCCTGCAGAACCAGAACCAGAGAGACCACGTCAGTGCCACACAGAAAAACTTTGTTTAAAATATGTTGCAAACTTAATTTAAAATTAAAAACTTTATTTAAACCATCGTAAACTTTATTTAAAATGATTCTAAACTTTATTTAAACCATCATAAACTTTATTTAAAATGATTCTAAACTTTATTTAAACCATCATAAACTTTATTTAAAATGATTCTAAACTTTATTTAAACCATCGTAAACTTTATTTAAACCATCGTAAACTTTATTTAAACCATCGTAAACTTTATTTAAACCATCGTAAACTTTATTTAAAATGATTCTAAACTTTATTTAAACCATCATAAACTTTATTTAAACCATCGTAAACTTTATTTAAACCATCGTAAACTTTATTTAAACCATCGTAAACTTTATTTAAACCATCGTAAACTTTATTTAAAATGATTCTAAACTTTATTTAAATCATCATAAACTTTATTTAAACTGTCGCCAGTTTCAGAACCGCCAGGTTTTTAGATGAAGCTGAAATCTGGAAGAGGATTCTGGCTTTGAGTGTGGCAGGTTTTTAAACTGGAGCTGACCAATGAGGAGCCAGCCCAGAGAGAGACCTGCGGACCCGCCCGGGTCAGAACAAACAGAACCCGTCTGTGGACACTTACGTGGAACTGCTTGATGGCAGGTCTGCGACACTTGTTGGCAGCGATGACCTGAACCTTCATGATCTGGATGGAGTGAGCACGAGCGCGATGGCGAGCTCCCATATCACGATCTGAAGAACAAAGAGTGCAAATCAAACAGAGTCCAGGTTCTGCTGGACTGAACAGAACCTCAGAACCAGCAGTGTCCAGTCTAACAGCGAGCAACAGAACCGGGTCTGTAAATCACCGGTACCGTCACTGAGCATGCTCGGTATCCATGACAACGGGACAAACTGAATCTGTCCAACTGTGCGTCATGTTGAACCTTGAACCTGTTGTTCTGCCTGACGACAGGTGAGTTCACAGGATGTGACTGGACTGTCACAATAAAAGCACGCTCTAAACTGTCAACTTCGATCTTAAAGAAAATTAGTTCACGTCCGGTTTGGACTTCCTGCAGTGACCTGCTGTCCGACCACGCACACGCTGTGTGAGCGTCGTGTGAACGTTGCGTGAGCGTCGTGTGAACGTTGCGTGAGCGTCGTGTGAACGTTGCGTGAGCGTTATACTCACAGCACTGGGTGACGGCTCCGGACGTGGTCAGGTCTCTGTACTCTCGGTACATGTTGTGGGTTCCACTACGAGAGTCGTAACGCAGCCAGATGCCGAAGTTCTTCACCTTCAGGGGGGTCTTCTCGTGGACCTGAACCAGAACCACAGACAGTCAGTTCAAACATTTCAAAGCTTCAGACTCTCTAATCAAACCCATGTGGACCCAAACTGACGGGTCGGTTCTGATCGAGGAACTCAGTGAGAGTCCGATCGTTTCTCTTCAAGAACGTGTCCAAAAAGTGACCCGAGATCAGAACTGAACCACGACGGAGCGGCTGGACTCTGTCACCGTTCAAAGACTGATCTCACACCGTGAGGCGTTCAAAGACTGATCTCACACCGTGAGGCGTTCAAAGACATCGTGTTGACCCCTGAATTCACTTTCAAAGGCACGGCAGCGGCAGAGAAAGGCGACAGGGGTCGGTTCTGTTTGCAGGCCAGACTAATTCACACCACGGGCGAGGAGTGAGCTTTGGGTTTGGCTGCAGAGGAACAAACAGGACGGGCTTAAAAGGTTCTGATGATCTCAGTCCACAGTTTGGACCTGACCTTGGACCTCCTGCACACTCACCAGTCCGCAGTAGACGGTCTCTCCAGACGCCTTCTTCATCTTCCTCAGCTGGGAGACGAAGTACCAGAAGCGGGACTTGGCCACGACGTGGTTCGGGGCAAAGATCCTCATGCGGTACAGAGGAGGGGCCGGGTTCTTGGCCGAGGGCAGCAGACGCCCGATGACTTTGTATTCCCGAAGCTGCGTTCAGGAGAGAGAAGTCCGTTAGACACACATCGTGAGGCGTTCAAAGACTGATCTCACACACCGTGAGGCGTTCAAAGACTGATCTCACACACCGTGAGGCGTTCAAAGACTGATCTCACACACCGTGAGGCGTTCAAAGACTGATCTCACACACCGTGAGGCGTTCAAAGACATCGTG
>CM014099.1:613839-651339 GCA_004119915.2 Collichthys lucidus | reverse complement strand
GCTAACATGAGCTAACAGCAGCTAACAGACTGAGCTAACATGAGCTAACAGCAGCTAACAAACCGAGCTAACATGAGCTAACAGCAGCTAACAAACCGAGCTAACATGAGTTAACAACAGCTAACAGACTGAGCTAACATGAGGTAACAGCAGTTAACAAACCAAGCTAACAAGAGCTAACAGCCACTAACAAACTGAGCTAACAGCAGCTAACAGACTGAGCTAACATGAGCTAACAGCCACTAACAAACTGAGCTAACATGAGCTAACAGACTGAGTTAACAGACTGAGCTAACAGCAGCTCACATACTGAGCTAACATTAGCTAACAGACTGAGCTAACATGAGCTAACAGCAGCTAACAGACTGAGCTAACACGAGCTAACATTAGCTAACAGCAGCTAACAGACTGAGCTAACACGAGCTAACATTAGCTGTCAGCAGTTTACTTCACTGTCCATCATAAACTCTGTAAATCACAGAGAGTTGAGGCGGAGCAGCCGGAGGACATCAGAGGGAAAACCAGAAAACATTTCCTCCATAAAATATGATCCAGTTTCACCAGAATCAGTGAAATAGTGTGTGTGTGTGTGTGTGTGTGTGTGTGTGTGTGTGTATCTATCTGAGTGTGTGTCTGACCTGTGTCTCCTCCTCAGATGAGAGTAATCTGCCCGGCGACAGCAGCGTGGACTGAACCTGCCTTGGAGCAAAGCTAACCACGGATGGCCTGCCAGTCTGTCTCTGCAGTCATGGACGAGCAGGCCCTGCTGGGGCTCAACCCCAACGCCGACGCCCGCTACAGGCAGCGGGTACGCCGCCGCCGCCGCCGCAACCGTGTTTCTGTTAACTCATCTGTGATATCTGCATTATTTACTGAAGAGTGTGTGTGTGTGTGTGTGTGTGTGCTCAGGCCATGGCTTACTTCGAGCAGCTGAAGGAGTCTCAGGACGCCTGGGAGGTTTGTGCTGAGGCGCTCGCTAAAGGGATTTATAGGTGAGTGACCTGCACAGCTTCCTCATGAATATTTAATCACGTTTAATTATTGGAGCAGATCAAAGACGCCTCGTCTGTTTGTTTCAGTGACGACCACGTCAAGTTCTTCTGCTTCCAGGTTCTGGAGCATCAGATAAAGTTCAGGTGAGCATGACGACGAGGCTCAGCATCACGCATCTCATGAATATTAATCAGCTGGTTATCTGAACGTACGTGTGTGTGTGTGTGTGTGTGTGTGTGTGTGTGTGTGTGTGTGTGTGTGTGTGTGTGTGTGTGTGTGTTGCGTGTGTGTTGCAGACACGCCGGTCTGAGTGCAGCTCAGCAGCAGCTCATCAGAGAGACTCTGATGAAGTGGCTCCAGTGTCAGGTACGAGTGTGACCATCAGGTCACATGGTCACACAGTGTGTGTGTGTGTGTGTTGATGAGTTACTGACTCTGTGTGTGTGTGTGTGTGTCCTCAGCTGATGAACACACACCCTGAGAAGCCGTTCATCAGGAACAAGGCGGCTCAGGTGTTGGCGCTCACCTTCGTCATGGAGTACCTGACGCTGTGGCCCAAGTTCTTCTTCGACATCCTGTCTCTGGTGGGTCTGAACCCGCACGGCGTGGACATCTACCTGAGGACGCTCATGGCCATCGACGCCGAGGTGGTGGACAGAGACATCCTGCACTCACCTGAGGTGAAGACGAGCGCCGCTCTGCTGTCTGTCTGTGTGTCAGGAGCTCCATGTTCACGAGCTGTGTTTCCTTCAGGAGACTCGCAGGAACACCTTGATCAAAGACACCATGCGGGAGCAGTGCATCCCTCACCTGGTCGAGTCCTGGTTCCAGATCCTGCAGACCTACCAGCAGTCCCACCCGGAGCTCACCTGTCAGTGTCTGGAGGTGGTCGGAGCCTTCGTGTCCTGGATCGACCTCAACCTCATCGCCAACGACCGGTCAGTCCCTGCAGATACCGACGTCTCAGTCCTCCTGAGGTTCTCCTGAGGTTTTTCTGAGGTTCTCCGGAGGTTCTCCGGAGGTTCTCCTGAGGTTTTTCTAAGGTTCTGTGCTGGTTTCAGGTTCGTGAACCTCCTGCTGAGTCAGATGTCGGTGGAGGAGCTGAGAGAGGAGGCCTGCGACTGCCTGTTTGAAATCGTCAACAAAGGGATGGACCCCATGGACAAAACCAAGCTGGTGGAGTCTCTGTGCCAGGTCCTGCAGTCAGCCGGGTTCTTCAACGTGGAGCAGGTTGGACCTGAAGTCTAGACAGTCTTTACAGTCTTTACAGAGTCTTTACAGTCTTTACAGAGTCTTTACAGTCTTTACAGAGTCTTTAGAGAGACTTTACAGTCTTTACAGAGTCTTTACAGTCTTTATAGAGACTTTACAGTCTTTATAGAGTCTTTACAGTCTTTATAGAGACTTTACAGTCTTTATAGAGACTTTACAGTCTTTATAGAGACTTTACAGTCTTTATAGAGTCTTTACAGTCTTTATAGAGTCTTTACAGTCTTTATAGAGACTTTACAGTCTTTATAGAGTCTTTAGAGAGACTTTACAGTCTTTATAGAGTCTTTACAGTCTTTACAGAGACTTTACAGTCTTTATAGAGTCTTTAGAGAGACTTTACAGTCTTTAGAGAGACTTTACAGTCTTTACAGAGTCTTTAGAGAGACTTTACAGTCTTTACAGAGTCTTTACAGTCTTTACAGAGTCTTTACAGAGTCTTTACAGTCTTTATAGAGTCTTTCCAGTCTTTAGTCTGTCTGGTAGCATCTTGTCGTTCGGGTTTTCTTCAGTGTTTCTGTTCGAGGTCATGAGGTCGCGTCCTGAATGTTTCCGTCTTCCTGTCCCGTCAGGAGGAGGACGTGGACTTCCTGGCCAAGTTCTCGCGCCTGGTGAACGGGATGGGTCAGAGTCTGGTGCTGAGCTGGACCAAACTGGCCAAGACGGGGAACGTGAAGGACACGGCGGAGACGCTGCAGGCCGTGGAGGCCAAAGTGCCGCTGCTGCTGCAGCTGCTCGTCCACGAGGACGACGACATCTCGGCCAACATCGTCGGCTTCTGCTACGAGTACCTGCACGTCCTCAAACAGGTGACAGGAAACACAGACAGGACGGAGAGTTTCAAAATAAAAGCAGTGGATGATGGCTGGATGTTTTTGTTTTGCAGCTTCCTCAGCTGAGCGAGCAGCAGAAAGCCAACGTGGAGGTGAGTGTGTGCCGAGTGAACCATGTTACCGTGTCAGTACGACCATGTGACCTTCTGCTCTCCTCAGGCCGTCATGCTCGCCGTCATGAAGAAGCTGACCTACGACGACGAGTACAACTTCGAGAACGAGGTGAGTCTGCGACCGCGGCACTTTGTCCTCTGAGGACGCTGAAGACGTTAAAGCTCGGTCCGGTTCTTGTGGTTCTGTCGGGCAGGGCGAGGACGAGGCGATGTTCGTGGAGTACAGGAAGCAGCTGAAGATGCTGCTGGACCGCCTGGCTCAGGTTTCTCCTGAGCTGCTGCTGGAGGCCGTGCGGCGAGTCTTCACCAGCAGCATGCAGTAAGAGACGCCTCCCTCCGTCCGCTCATTGGTCGGTTCGGTCCGTCAGCTGACGCGTGTCTTCTTTCAGGACCTGGCAGACGGCTCCGTTCATGGAGGTGGAGGTCGCCATCCGGCTGCTGTACATGCTGGGCGAGGCGCTGCCGGCGTCTCACGGCGCTCATTTCTCCGGAGACACGGCGAAGACGAGCGCCCTGCAGGACATGATGAGGACGGTGAGTCACGTGACGGCTCGTGGTGCGTTCACTGTCTGTTTGTGTTTAGCACTGAGCACGTTTCTTCTTCTTCTCTGCTGTCAGCTGGTCTCCTGCGGCGTCAGCAGCTACCAGCACAGCTCGGTGTCGCTCGAGTTCTTCGAGACGGTCGTCCGATACGACAAGTTCTTCATCGTGGAGCCGCAGCACATCCCCAACGTTCTGGTGAGCTCCAAACTGAATGTCCCTGAACGCATCGTCAGCATCAGAAATGAATATTCATGTTAACGGCGTGCTGCGTTCACTGTCAGATGGCGTTTCTGGACCAGAGAGGACTGAGACACAACAGCCCGAAGGTCCGGAGCCGAGTCGCGTACCTGTTCTCCAGATTCATCAAAACACTGCAGTGAGTCCACAGAGTGTGTGTGTGTGTGTCAGTGTGAGTGAGTGTGTGTGTGTGTGTGTGTGTGTGTGTGTCAGTGTGAGTGAGTGTGTGTGTGTGTGTGTGTGTGACATCATCATCACGTCTCCTTCGTCGACAGTAAACACATGAACGCGTTCATCGAGGACATCCTGACGAGGATCCAGGACCTGCTGGAGCTCGCTCCGCCTGTAAGTACGGAGACAGGAAGTCGTCTGTCCCAGCAGCGTGACACGTGAGCTGACGGTGACATCACTTCCTTCTGTCCAGGAGAACGGCTTCCCGGCGCTGCTGACCAGCGACGACCAGCTGTTCATGTTCGAGACGGCGGGCGTGCTGATCGTGAACGGGGAGAGTCCGGTGGAGAGGAAGCAGGCGCTGATGAGGAGCCTGCTGCTGCCGCTGATGGACGCCTTCCGCCTGCTGCTCGCCAAGCTGCTGCAGGAGACGGAGGAGGAGAGGCAGGCGGCGCTCGCCGACTGCCTGAGCCACGCCGTCGGCTTCGCCAGGTGAGGACTCGATCCGGAGCGAGCCTCTGCTCGGTTTGTCCCAGCTGACCCGGTCTTGTTCTCTGCTCGCAGTCGGACCAGCAAAGCGTTCAGCAACAAGCAGACGGTGAAGCAGTGCGGCTGCACCGAGGTGTACAGGGACTGCATGCAGAGCTTCCTGCCCGCGCTCAGCTGCCCCGTCCAGCGGGGGGTGCTGCGCAGCTCGGTGCGCTCCTTCCTGCACCGCATGATCATCTGCCTGGAGGAGGAGGTGCTGCCGTTCATCCCCGCCGCCTCCGAGCACATGCTGAAGGACTGCGAGGCCAAAGACCTGCAGGAGTTCATCCCGCTCATCAGCCAGATCACCGCCAAGTTCAAGGTACGTTCAGGAGCGTTCGCACGCCTTAACGAGGCCACGTCAGGCCGCGGGGTGACTAACGAGCTTCCTGTCCCGTCGCCATGGCAGCGGCAGGTGTCGCCCTTCCTGCAGCAGGTCTTCATGCCGCTCGTGCTCGCCATCTTCGAGGTGTTGGCCCGGCCGGCGGAGGAGAACGACCAGGCGGCCGCGCTGGAGAAGCAGATGCTGAGGAGGAGCTACTTCACCTTCATCCAGACGGTGACGGGGAGCGGCATGAACGAGGTGATGGCCAATCAGGGTGAGTCTGTCTGCAGAGCGAGCAGCGACATCGTGAACGCTGGGCGAAAGCTGAACGCTGGGCGAAAGCTGAACGCTGGGCGAAAGCTGAACGCTGGGCGAAAGCTGAACGCTGGGCGAAAGCTGAACGCTGGGCGAAAGCTGAACGCTGGGCGAAAGCTGAACGCTGGGCGAAAGCTGGGCGAAAGCTGCGCGAAAGCTGAACGCTGCGCGAACGTTGTGTGAACGTTGTGTGAACGTTGTGCGAACGTTGTGTGAACGTTGTGTGAACGTTGTGCGAACGTTGTGCGAACGTTGTGTGAACGTTGTGCGAACGTTGTGCGAACGTTGTGCGAACGTTGTGTGAACGTTGTGTGAACGTTGTGCGAACGTTGTGTGAACGTTGTGCGAACGTTGTGCGAACGTTGTGTGAACGTTGTGCGAACGTTGTGCGAACGTTGTGTGAACGTTGTGTGAACGTTGTGCGAACGCTGCGCGAACGTTGTGTGAACGTTGTGTGAACGTTGTGTGAACGTTGTGTGAACGCTGCGTTCTGGTTTCAGGAGCAGAGAACATCGAGCGCGTCGTGTTCACCATCATCCAGGGCGCCGTGGACTTCCCCGACCCGATTGCTCAGAAGACGTGCTTCATCATCCTGTCCAAGCTGGTGGAGCTGTGGGGTGAGGCGACCTCTGACCTCCGTCACTCGGTGCTCCGCCCGCCTGCGTCTCGCTCTAACGTTTCTCTGCTCTGACCTGCAGGAGGGAAAGACGGCATGGTCGGCTTCCCCGACTTCATCTACAAACACATCGTCCCCGCCTGTTTCCTGGCTCCTCTCAAGCCGACCTTCGACCTCTCGGACGCTCAGACCGTCCTGGTAAGTGTCATGAAACAATCTGTGTGCATGCAGTCGGCTCGGCTCGGCTCGGCTCGGCTCAGCTCGCTCCGTTTGTCTTCCAGACGCTGTCGGAGTGCGCGCTCACACTCAAGATGATTCATCTCAAACGGGTAAAGTCAGATTTTTATTACGGGACAAACTCTGAAGTTTGTTTTTGCTGGTGGTTCTTGAGATCTGCGTGTTTGTTTGTTTCAGGGGCCGGAGTTGATCCAGTTCCTGCAGCAGGAATATTTACCGTCACTTCAGGTGTCACCAGAGATCTCACAGGTACGACGGCCGACGTGACGACACGACACTGAAGTCTGGAAACAAACTGCATCGTGTTAACGTAACGTCACGTCTTTGCTTTCAGGAGCTGTGTCAGGTGATTCAGCAGCCGGACGTCAAAGTCCTGAAGAACTACATCAAGGTGCGAGCGCGTCCTCGTCACTGATTGGTTGTTTTTTTATTGGCTCGATCAGCTGATGGTTGTTTCCTTCCTGTCCTCAGGCGTTCTTCCAGCGAGCCAAACTGTAGGAAACCAAACTGGAAGTTTGCCGGGGCTGAAAGGACGATTCACAGGAAGTGGTCGTACAAAACAAACAAACAAACAGGAAGTTAGCATAGGAGCAGCTTTTGCACTTAAACCGTGGATAACAAAGTGTGTCGAAGCCGGGACGTGGACGGGACGTCGTGGACGGATTAATCCCTCCGAGACGAGACGAGCTGTCCACGGGCTCCCGGACTCGAGACGTGAAGAGGACGAGGACGGAGCGGGCGCGACCTGACGCTCGCTAAATATCCTGGAACCATAGCTTTATTCTCGTCGCCGTAGAAACCACATTTAAAAAAACACGAAGATTTGAGTTTTTTTTGGACGACGGACGAAAAAACGCTGGAACGTTATTTTAATTCAGAACGCAGCGTTTCCGTTTTTCTCAGTTTGAACGTTTGACGTGACGCTCGACTCGACGCGGCGACGTTTCAGCCCGCACGCCGAGGTTATGAAAAATGTTTTTGTTTCAAATATTCGGGCTGTTTCTTTTTTTATTCTTAGTTTCAGATAAAAAAACGGAGGAACAAAAATGTAAATAAGAAAATAAGATGCTAAAAAAATGTAAATAAAGTTCCTAGTTTAGTTTTTTTCCTTTTTAAATCTTCATTGGAAACTAGATACGGAAGCCTGAAGTTAGAAAAGACAGTCGAGATATTAAGTTTGTTTTTATTTATCGCAGATTAATTGTAACTTTCAGACTTTTTCATTGGTCAAAATCTTCTGAGTTTTTTTAGGTTTGACTCAGTAAATTTCGTTTTGATCATTAAAGTCAGATTTTCAGTTACTTTTATTTTTGAGTATTTTCAAATCAAAATGCTGAAAGTCAAAGTTCTGATTTATTTTCTTGATGAATCAGAATTTTGGCTGAAAGTTTGAATCGTTGTATCAAAGTTGGACTTTGAGTATTTTTCTTTTCTGGGCGCTGACGAGCTTCCGTAGAACCGCAGGATTGTCGTGTACAGCTCATGTAAAATAAATAAATCCACGAATTTTCTATTCGAGCATTTGTGACAATTCAGGACGACGGGCGGATTATGCAACGCTCGACTGCGAGCGACACTGTGAAGGAGCCGATGTGGAAATCCACGTTTGAACCGTCGACCTCGTCACCGCTCGCTGAGCTCGTTTCTGATTTATCCGACACTTTTAATTCTTCTGTTTTTCCCAGAAACTTTGGAAAGAAACGTCCAGAGAAAGTGCCTGAAAGAGTCGAGTTCAGCTGAAAACAGTTCCAGTGTTAACGAGGTGTTACTTAGTTTAAATCAACAGATCCACAGAGACTCCGTGCGGCTCCGAACGCGGCGCTTTGATTAGTCGTGGATGGATGGTTCTGATCCAACACTAACTCAAACTGTCGACACGTCGATGAAGATCAGCTCGAATCATGTCTCGCCGTGTGGTTTACGTCGTCGTCTTCACTCGGACACGAGAAGTCAGATTCTGACCACGGCGCTTCACTCGGCTCCGTCAGATCGTCGATCCAGGTTCTCGGAGCCCGTTTTTATTTCTCCTCTCGGCAGATCGAGGTCCGGCTCAGAGTTCTGCTTCTCGTCTCAGACAAAGTTGCCAAATGAATGAATTTTCTTCACTGAAGGTGAAACGTGTTGATTTTATTTTATTTGATGTGATGATGAAACTTCTGTTACAAACATGTTAGAACCAATAAAGTGTTAATAACTAATCACAACATCCAGAGACTGAAGTTTTGATTTAACGAGGTCGTGTTTGAAGTTTGAGTCGAGCTGGAAGCGTCTTTACAAAGTGAAGTAAATTAATTTGAAACAAACATTTCTAATAAACTGAATAAATAAATTTGAGTTTCTGGAATATTTATCTCGGCATCAGCTCGTCTGAACGTTTCAACATCAGAGCCGAATGTTTTCTGAAGGTGTAAAGACGATGCTCTTATTTTGAAACAGGAAGTGACTACTTTTATACTTCATACTTTTCAGGTTCATCTGGTGACCCCCCGCAGGGCCGGACCCCTCAGTAAAACATCAGGATGAACAAAGTTTTACTGCATGAAGCTGATACTTATAGTGTATTTGTACTTGAGTAATCTGATTACTTCAGTTTGAAGTTTATTTGCACGAGCACAAAGAAAAACATTTTGAATGTTCTGTCTCATTTTGTGGCTCTTCACTTCCTGCAACAGAAATTCATTCCAGAGAAACGAAAACAAAAATTAAGCGGCTTCCTTCCGACGCGTCTCTTCGTGTCCGCGACGTCGTGGCGTCCTTCGCGTGAATCGTCTTTAAACGGAAGTCGTGCAGCTTCAGCCTTTGATCACGGCGATCGGCCTCAGTTTGATCGCCTTCTTACTGATTCCAGCCTCGTGACACGTGTTGACGACGTCCGTCACGTTTTTGTACGATTCAGGAGCCTGAAACAGAAAAACAGCGTGAGCAGGAAAACAGACGGGAGACGTTTGTTTCGTGGTCGACAGAAAAGCTCGTCACCTCCTCCATGACCAGTTTGGGTGAAGCCACTCGGATGGCGATGCCTTGGTCGGCCAGTTTGTCCAGGACGTCCTGGAAGTCCAGGTTCCTGCGGGACTTGGCTCGAGACAGAGCGCGACCCTGAAACGACATTTGGATTTACAGTAAACATGACGTACATGCGAGACGTTCGGGGGGTGAAGCTCTAATTCGTAAGTCGTACCGCTCCGTGACAGGTGGTGCCAAATGTCTCCGTCATGCCTTGTTCGGTTCCTGTGAGGACGTAGCTGCAGGTTCCCATCGTTCCTCCGATCAGCACCGGCTGACCTGTGAGCTGAAACAAGAAGACACCGTCAACATGGAGTCGAGTCTCCAGCAGCCGGTCGTGTCCGGCGCTCAGGTCTTCTGTACCTGGTAGTCGACGGGGATGAGGGGGTGGTGTGGGGGGAAGGCTCGGGTGGAGCCTTTGCGGTGGATCAGCAGCGTCTTCTGCTTCCCGTCCACGATGTGCTCCTCGACTTTGGCGATGTTGTGAGAGACGTCGTAGATGACGTGCATGTCCAGGTCGTCCGGCGTGGTGCCGAACACTTTGGAGAAGGCCTGAAACAGAAAAGAGAAGTCAGATGAAGCAAAGCGAGGATCCCTGGAGCCTCCAAAGGTAACACCAGGTGAGTGTACCTGTCTGGTGAGGAAGGTCATGGACGAGCGGTTGACCCAGGCGTAGTTCCCTGCAGCAGCCATCCCCTTCAGGTAGTCCTGTCCTTCCTGTGACGTGATGCGAGCGCACGCCAGCTGCCGGTCGTTCACCGTGATCTTGTCTCGCTTCATCGCCTTCTCCATGGCGACCAGAGCGTCTGTCGACAACAGTCAGGTCAGTCTAACGGAAACCTTTAGAAAACCGTCCTCCAGGTGTTGGACTGGACTTCCTACCTGTGGCGACCTGGTGTCCGAGGCCTCTGCTGCCGCTGTGGATCATCACGCACACCTGCCCTTTGTGGTCGATGCCCATCTTCTTGGCGGCGTAGTCGTTGTAGATCTCGTCCACCACCTGGATCTCGGCGTAGTGGTTTCCTGCTCCCAGAGTTCCCAGCTTCAGCACACAAACACACACAGGCGGTTCAGCTTCATAAACTCAACTCATTAATATTCATAAGGTGAGCTCCAGGGCTGCTGGGATACCTGCGGCAGGCCTCTCTTCTTGGCCTTCGATGAGACTTTGTTGGGGTCGGCCTGCAGCATCCTGCCGTACTCCTCGCAGTGCTCTTTGTCCTCGGCCCAGGCGTAACCCTCCCTCAGAGACCAGTCCACCCCCATCTCCAGAGCCTCCTCCAGGTCCCTGAACACACACAGGTACACAGGTAAACAGGTGACACAGGTGGAGGCAGGTTGTGGTCTGCAATCCGCTCCCTCCTTACTTGGCTCCCATCGGGATGACTCCCTTGGATCCGACTCCCACCGGGATGTGGTCGAACAGCGACTGGGCGAGCTGCTCCTTCACCGGCTGAACGTCGCCCTCGTCCAGGTTCGTCCTCAGCAGACGGACGCCGCAGTTTATGTCGAAACCGACGCCACCTGCAGGACAAAAGAGACGTTTACACCGATTCATTAGGAGGAAGAATAAAAAAACTCGTCAGAGACGTTTCACCTGGAAAACAAACAAACCTGGAGACACGACGGCGTCCGGGTCGTTCATGTCGAAGGCCGCCATGTTTCCGATGGCGAACCCGTACCCGGAGTGAACGTCGGGGAGACCGATGGACCTCTGAGGAGTCACAACTTTAAGATTTCAACACGTCTAAGCTGTCAGATCTTTGAACAGAACGATTAACCACGTTACTCACGTGTACGATTCCTGGCAGCGCCGCCACGTTCCCAATTTGTTTCATGGCTGGAAGGAATCCACCCACACCTGAAACACAGTCAACCAACCAACCAATTAATTCATTAACCAACCAACCAGTTAATCAACCAACCAACCAACCAACAAACCAGTCAATCAACCAACAAACCAACCAACCAATTCATTAACCAACCAACCAACCAATTCATTAACCAACCAACCAACCAACCAACCAATCAATTCATTAACCAACCAACCAACAAACCAGTCAGTCAATCAACCAACAAACCAACTAACCAAATAAGTCATTAACCAACCAACCAACCAACTCATCAACCAACCAACCAACAAACCAGTCAGTCAATCAACCAATCAACCAACCAACCAGTCAACCAACCAACAAACCAGTCAGTCAACCAACCAACCAACCAGTCAACCAATCAATTCATTAACCAACCAACCAACAAACCAGTCAGTCAATCAATAAACCAGTCAGTCAACCAACCAACAAACCAGTCAGTCAACCAACCAGTCAGTCAGTCAATCAACAAACCAGTCAACCAACCAACCAACAAACCAGTCAGCCAACAAACCAGTCAGTCAACCAACCAACCAACCAACAAACCAGTCAACCAACCAACCAACAAACCAGTCAACCAACAAACCAGTCAGCCAACCAACCAACAAACTAGTCAGCCAACCAACCAACAAACCAGTCAGACAACCAACCAATTATCAACCATGTGAAACTCATGACGATGACTTCAGGGTGGACCAGGTGAGGAGCAGCTCACCTCCTCCTCGACAGGCGTTACGAAGCTCCTCAAACATCAGCTTCTCCAGCGAATCGTTGACGTAGAAGTTTCCTTCAACCTGAAACACAAACAGAGCGTCGACCAATCAGTGATGACACCAGTCCACAATTTGTTTTAAAACAAACTAAATGTTTGTTTGTATAAATGATTCATCACGTGTTTGTTATGTTATGACGTCATAACGAAGCTGGTTTAATGTAACTTAAATTACCCTCATTAATTATTCATGATTAGCCGCATGTGCTAGCTGTGCTAAGCTAACATCACCTGCATGTTGGGCACGAAGCCTTTCCGGATCCTCCAGCAGCAGCTGCTCATCTTCTCCAGGTACTGCAGCTCGTCGTTATAGCTGCGACTCATCTTCACCGACTCAGGTAATTACAGTAACTAACGTAAAGAGTGAAAGAGTGAGCTGCGTGTCAGCCTGTCTGTGCCAACACACTGCGCTACGGGAGCCCGCACACAAGCTGATGACAGCAAAACGCGATTGTTAATTTGGCGTGACGCATTAAAAAATAAAGAAAATAAAATGTCGACCGAGAGATTTAAAAATCCGAGTCCAAACAAACAA
Source organism: Collichthys lucidus (assembly GCA_004119915.2). Lineage (NCBI taxonomy): Eukaryota > Metazoa > Chordata > Actinopteri > Sciaenidae > Collichthys > Collichthys lucidus. The sequence goes on along the minus strand of CM014099.1, from coordinate 638,978 downwards.
ACAAACAATCTGAGTTCAAACGTTCAGATTAAATCCATTTACTTTAAGATCGTTTATTCCTTTATCCGGAGTTTTAACTCACAGCTGAACCGCTCGCTTGCCGTACTTGTAGTCAGAGTTCAGATGATACGAGCCGGAAGTTTGATGCGTGGCTTTCAAAATAAAATATTTCTTATCAGAATCAGGTTTATTGAGTAAAATTACACATTAAAAGAATTTGTCCTTTTGAAGCAGAACAGACAAACATTAAGTAAAAAAAGTAATAATATAAATAGATACTAACAAAAATAAACAAACAAACCTGCTGCTGTAAACTGTTTACAAACTGTTTACAAACTGTTTACATTGTACACAGATTTTATTGTTGATATATTCACGCTGTTTATGCTGCTGGATCTACACTGAATATCTTTCTATATTTGCCATATTTGCCATATTTGTTCTGTTTTTATCTTTTTATAGTTGCCATATTTTTCTCTTTAAACTTGTATATTTATATAGTTATATATTTAATGTTTCATGTCTGTCGCTCTTTGCACCATGTGTGGCAAACTACAATATGTGTTGTCATGGAAACGGACCAACTGCTACTGTCGGTTTGAACAAACCGTCTCCATGACAACAGAGCACAAATAAGTGATAAGATGACATATATAAACTAAACAGCATGTAAATATGAACTCGTGTTTTTAAAAAGGCATATTTATTTATTTATTCATTTGTGTTGAAACGCCCTAGCGTGGTTTTATTTTGAAAGTCTACGCTTTTGGTAACCGGAAGTGTTGTGTTCGCTGTGTGTGCTTCAGGTCGGTGTGTTTATCAGCTGATGTCATTAATTAATTTATCTTAATTTAACGGAATTTATTTTGTTTGCTGTGACTGAGTCTGTCTGTGTCCAAACGGCGGGAAAACACGTCACCAGGTAACTTAGTAACTAGCGGAGTTAGCACAAGTTACCTAGCAACAGAAACTTAACGAAACGTCCAGAAACGAAAACGAAACGGTCAAATAACGTTCTGGAAAAAACAGGCCGAGTTTTAAAGTTGTAAAGTTTGAAATGACTCGTCATGAATCAAAGATGGAGACTCGGTTCGTTACTTCAGGTTTATTAAATATTAAAACGTGTTTGTCACTTTATGGACTGGCCAGAAGTCTGTGGACACTTCACGTGGTTAATGCTGCATCATCTTCCTCAGGATGAAGCTCCGGGTTCGGATCAGCCGTCAGACCAGCCGGGTGGAGTTACCGGGAGCAGAACCGAGTGTGAAGGAGCTGCTGGACCACGTCAGGGACACGGTGCTGCCTTCTCATGGACTCAGGTCAGTGACGCACACAGACGTCAGCTGACGTCAGGTCATGTGACAGGTTCTAATGTCTGTGTCCTGTTGGTCTCTCAGCGCAGACACACGCTTCAGTTTGTCTCTGAACGGGTCTGAGGTTCTGACGGACTCCGGCCAGACTCTGTCGTCCTGCGGCATCGTCTCCGGAGATTTGATCTGCGTCGTCCTGGCTGAACCTGCCAACGCCAACCAGTCCTCCACCAACACCAACGCCAACCAGTCCTCCACCAACACCAACCAGTCCTCCACCAACACCAACGCCAACCAGTCCTCCACCAACACCAACGCCAACGAGTCCTCCACCAACAACTCCACCTCTGCCAACACACCGAGCAGCAGCACAGAGAACCAGAGGACAGAGCAGAACCAACAGACCACGGACATGACGTCCAACCAGGTGAGGGAGTGTGTTGTCACATGATCCTCTGTTTGTCAGTGAAGGTGAAGTGTGCAGGTGAAGTGTGCAGGTGAAGGTGAGGCGTTTAGGTGAAGGTGGAGCGTGCAGGTGAAGGAGGAGCATTCAGGTGAAGGTGGAGCGTGCAGGTGAAGGTGGCACGTGCAGGTGAAGGTGGGGCGTGCAGGTGAAGGTGGGGCGTGCAGGTGGAGCCTGCAGGTGAAGGTAGAGCGTGCAGGTGAAGGTGGAGCGTTCAGGTGAGGAGCGTGCAGGTGAAGGTGGAGCGTGCAGGTGAAGGTGGAGCGTTCAGGTGAGGAGCGTGCAGGTGAAGGTGGAGCGTGCAGGTGAAGGTGGAGCGTTCAGGTGAGGAGCGTGCAGGTGAAGGTGGAGCGTGCAGGTGAAGGTGGAGCGTTCAGGTGAGGAGCATGCAGGTGAAGGTGGAGCGTGCAGGTGAAGGTGGAGCGTGAAGGTGAAGGTGGAGCGTGCAGGTGAAGGTGGAGCGTTCAGGTGAAGCGTGCAGGTGAAGGTGGAGCGTTCAGGTGAAGCGTGCAGGTGAAGGTGGAGCGTTCAGGTGAAGTGTGCAGGTGAAGGTGAAGCGTGCAGGTGAAGGTGGAGCGTTCAGGTGAAGTGTGCAGGTGAAGGTGGAGCGTGCAGGTGAAGTGTGCAGGTGAAGGTGGAGCGTTCAGGTGAAGGTGGAGCGTGCAGGTGAAGCGTGCAGGTGAAGGTGGAGCGTTCAGGTGAAGTGTGCAGGTGAAGGTGAAGCGTGCAGGTGAAGGTGGAGCGTGAAGGTGGAGCGTGCAGGTGAAGGTGGAGCGTTCAGGTGAAGGTGGGGCGTGAAGGTGGGGCGTGCAGGTGAAGGTGGAGCGTTCAGGTGAAGGTGGGGCGTGCAGGTGAAGGTGGAGCGTTCAGGTGAAGGTGGAGCGTTCAGGTGAAGGTGGAGCGTGCAGGTGAAGGTGGAGCGTTCAGGTGAAGGTGGAGCGTGCAGGTGAACACGGGCTGACTCTGCTTGGACCCGTGACACACCAGCAGCCGTTTAATGCTGACTCATGTTCCTCTAAACTTGCTGACTCGTCCTCGTGTCTCTGTTTGTCCAACAGCCCGACAGCAGCTCTGCGGCGCCGGCAGACTCCGAGCAGACGTCTGCAGACCCGCTGGACTCTGCCGGACCTTCAGGGTCCAGCTGGGAGCCGATGCTGTGCAGCGAGGCCGAGGACGGGCAGGCGCCGCTCTCCCTGGACCTGCTGTACCACTCGGCCCAGACCGCCAGCCCCAGTGACGCCATCATGGTGGCCGGACATCAGCTGATGCTGGAGACCGGGTTTCTTCCTCAGGTGAGACCGCCGACCGACAACGCAGAGGCTTCCTGTGTGGTGATGTCATCAAGGTAAAGGTGTGTGTGTGTGTGCAGGGCTCGGAGCTGCAGCCGGCTGACATGCCTGCAGGGTGGAGGTTGTCAGCTGGACTCTACAAGCTGCAGTACACCCACCCTCTGTGCGAGCACAGCCTGGCCATGGTGCTGTCCGTGTGCATGGGCCCCGTGCTCGTCATCAACGGTGAGTTCACGGACACGCGACGTGTTACAGGTGGTGTCCGTTACACTGAGCGTTCATGACGTCATAAACATCTGACCCGTTTGTCTCTGCAGCGACTCTGAAGGTGAACCAGACCGTGGACGTGGTCCGTAAACTGTGTCTGAACCCCTCCACCTACGTGACCGACGAGTGGCCAGGTAGAGCGCTCTGATTGGCTGATGTGACCCCTGAATGAATGACTAACACTGTGTCACGTCTCTGTCGTGTTTCAGGAGGAAGTGCAGCGGCGGCGTTCAAAGATCTGAACAAACTGTCCCGGATCTTCAAAGACCAGCTGGCGTACCCGCTGATCGCCGCCGCCCGAGAAGGTAACGATCCACCTGGACGACCCGACGAGGTCTGACCATGTTTGATCTGACTCTGAGCTCGCCGTGTTGTCGTTTTCCAGCCATGGCGCTGCCGGTGGTGTTCGGCCTGGCGGCTCTTCCCCCGGAGCTCCTCCTCAGAGTCCTCCGCCTGCTGGACGTCTGCTCCGTGCTCAGGCTGTCCGCAGTCTGCAGGCGCTTCAACGCGGCCACGGCCGACTCCACGCTGTGGAGACACCTGTACCGCCGAGACTTCACAGGTGAGTCCAGACAGGAAGTCCTCCGAGCGATGAGGTCATGAACATGTGAATAAAGTGTGTGTGTGTGTGTGTGTGTGTGTGTGTGTGTGTGTGTGTGTGTGTGTGTGTGTGTGTGTGTGTGTGTGCGTGTTCTGGTTCAGATTCAGATCCCAGCAGACCCAGAGACACGGACTGGAGGGAGGTGAGCAGCACTGACCGTCACCTGTTCTACTTTAATTAAAGGCTGTAATCTCATTACTTTATGTATCTATATATTCATAACTTCTGTCCTCAGCTTTACAAACGCTCTCACAAACGCCGTGACCTCCGGCCAGTTCGTCAGCGCTTCCTCCGGCCGTTCCCCCTGCCCGTCCCGCTCCACCCGCCGCTGCCCGTCCCGCTCCACCCGCCGCTGCCCGGGATCATCGGCGGCGAGTACGACCAGAGGCCGAACCTGCCCCACGGCCTCCTCCCACGACCCCGCTACGACCCCATCGGCCCGCCTCGGGTCCGACCGACAGGAAGACAACCTGCAGACGTCCGGCGAGGTTTCATCTGATTGGCCTGGACAGGAAGTGATGTCACTGTTTGGGGATGTTTGATTTCAGCTCGGTCGACAAAAACTGAGATTAAAGACGTTTCCTGCAGCTCCATGGATTTATTCTTAGTATTTAATAAAATAACAGAGTCAGAGCTCTTTGTCTAACAAACCGTCTGAGCTGTACGGAAGCCCATCAGGGCCAAGAAAAGAGAAAATATGTGAAATGACAAAGAGGTAAGTCAAAATGACGAGGCAGCATCACCGTCATCATAGTTTGTGTTTTTACCAACAAAGTTCAAGATTTCTGACTAAATATGACGAATAACAAACACTGGAATAATCTGCATTAAACAGAAACTATTCAAACTTCTGCTTTATTATTTCTTCAGTTTGGTTTTAAATGTCGTCGTTAAACCTGAAGTGTAAAATTAAACTTAAGTATGAATCATTTTGATTTTAATGTTATTTACTCAGGTAAGATTTTGACTTGTCACTTTGAGTCTGAGTCACAATTTATTGAGAATTTTAGACAGAATTCAGACTTTAAGTCAAAAGTATGTTGTTGTTTTTAAGATGTACAAACCAAAATAAAATTACAAAATTTGCTAATCTGTAATTAACTATAATTTTGAGAAAAATTAGAATGAGATACTAAATCATAAGTTATAACTTTGCCTGTTTCCTGATGTTTCTTTAACTATTTAAATGTTAAAATATGATCGTATGTCAGAATTCAACATAATTGTTACGACGCGGACACGAAACATCGGATTAGTTTGTATATTTTAATATTTACATTAAGTCAATTACAAGCTTTGCGTTTTTGTATTTATCACATTATTTCGTGTCCGTGTTGACACTTTGCTGTAAAACTAAAACAAAAAACGCTAAAATATTTGACGTTTTCCCGCTTTTTTCCACAATACGTTAACGGTTAGGAGCTCGTGAGACAATGACGTCATCTTTTGTCTTGGAACAAAGAGCGCGCTCGTTCCTATTCCCCCATTTCTCCGACGGCGAGGTGCAGTCTGCGCGGGCGGAGTTTGACGGCGGTGCAACACCGGTGTTACGCAGAATTCTGTTACCCGTCAGATGTTGTGACCTGCGTTAACGCTGCACGAGCTTACCGCCATTTAACAGCGTTTATCGGGACGAGGACACCGGAAGTCCTCAGATTGTCACGTCCTGTTCGAGGTTTGTTTTTGTGGCGGTAACAGAATGTGTCCGGTCACAGACTGCGCCGTAACACCTGTGTCCACCGGGGAAGGACGTAAACAGACCGGTAACGGAAAATGGCCCCGTTTAACGTCGACATCACGGGAGCCGAAATGTTTACAGGCTTAACGGGGACGTTATCTCTCCCGGTGACTTCACTAACGGTACTTTAACGTCCTCTTCCTTCCCTCCGCCGGGCGGGGACTGTCCTGCTTTCTCCCACCGAGCAGCAACGCTAACAAGGGTGCGTTTGATTCATGACCCGCTAAGCACCGGTGGACAGCAGGAGAGGATCAGAATAAATAATTAAAAAGTCTTTCTAAGATATTAAAACTGGTTCTGCCTGAAATGTCACATTAAATTAAAATATATTAAAAATGAGATATTAGGTCCAAGTAAAAATCTGAGGTAGTGAATGAAGTTTAAATGAAGTGAGTCAAATTATATTTATGTATATTATTAATACATATTTAGTGTATTATTAAACGACTGAACAAAAGTTGGACTCACAACAAACTCAAAATTTTGCTCTTTTCTTTTTTACAGTTTGACTGTAAGAAAATAAACCTGATCGTGTTAGAGTGGCCTGAATCTGCACGGTGACAGATCTGTCCGTAACACCGGCCGTGTCTCTTTAAGAGCCTCGTGTTGTTACAGGAAGTGTGAGGGGTGTTTCCAGCTGATCCGCACAACAGAAGGACCGGAGTCTGAGAGCGGCTCAGTCCGACCGACCTGCTCCTCTCCTCGGCTTCCTCAGCCCAGCGGCCCCCGGCAGGTCTGCAGCCCGAACACTGAGCATCTTATCGGGGATTGATTCCAGGTGTCCTCCGCTCTCTTTCACCTCCAGCACGCCGCCTCTCAGCTGCCGTGAACCGGAGCCGTCGGTAGCTGTCAGCCCGGACTGTCATGATCCCGGCCCGGAGATGGCGTCCTTCCCCGGTTTGTGTAAGACTGTCGGGCCCGCGGAGGAGGAGAACGGAGAGCTGGACGGGTCCCTGCAGCAGATGCTGAAGGCCATCGCCGACGAGAGGAACCGACTGAACATCCGGCAGGAGATCAGCGGACTCGGTGAGCTCATCCGTTACTGAGTGACCGGGCCGAGCCGGTCTGCAGGTCACGGTATAATTAACACGTTAATAACACAGCAGCGGTAATAACGGTGACAGACAGACAGGTCACTGTCTCACCTGCCTCAGGTGATTCACTGACCGGATCAAGGCCTCATGCTAAAGTAAAAGTACTCTGTTACACTCAGAGTATCCTGATACACTGTAAGTGTAATGTATCCATGCACTCACTGGACCTTCATAAGCCCCGCCCCCTTCTGGCTCTGTGCTCCAATCACAGTCGAGCAAATGCTACGTGTTAGCCACGCGTTAGCTCGTCTGTGAGAAATTTAGTCACAGTTAACGTTAGCATCGTTCCAGCTAACTAATTAACCAGCTAGTTAATCTACCAGAACTGTTAGCAGTTAGCTACGTGTCATGGCTAACGCAAAGTGCGAGCTAACTAGCTAGCTAGCTAGCTACTTTAGATCAGTTGTTAGTTATGTAGCTAGCTACCTATCTTAAGTTAAAATCTGGCTATATGCTAGCCTTTAGTTAGCTAATGTTAGCAACATTCTGGCTAACTAATATACCAATTATTAGCCTGTTAGTCAGCTAGTTAATTGTTAGCTAGCGAGATAGAACCTAATGCACTAGCTAGTTTATATCAGTTGTTATTCTGCTAGCACTGTGCTAACATTAGCTCCCTTAAGACGTGAGTAAAGTCACTTTTATCTTTGAAATGTGGCTGTATGTTCAACACAGACGAGCTAACGCGTGGCTAACGCGGGTGCAGGAAAGTTGACCGAGGCTGGCTCAACTGTGATTGGAGCACAGAGCAAAGAGGGGCGGGGCTTATGAAGGGTGAAAGTGCAGCAGAAGTATAAAATATACCAAATACTCTAAATACTCAGGAGTACAAATACACTAGAGCTAAGCTAAGCTAGGCTAACATGAACATGCTGATGAGTTTATAATTCGAGCTCCCTGATGACGTTAATTAATCATCAGATAAACATGAAGAGCATGCAGCTGATAGAAAGCTCTGCAGAGACTTCACTGTGTGTGTGTGTGTGTGTGTGTGTGTGTGTGTGTGTGTGTGTGTGTGTGTGTTCTGATGGAGAAATCAATGCCGCTCTGTTCACGACTCATGACTTCATCACAGCTCGTCTCTGCAGAGTTTGGACTGTCCACACGATCACGCCTGCTCGTCCTCTGATCACTCAATTCAAATGAGTTTGTAATTAAAATAAAACCTGACAGGTGAGTCAGTAAATTAATCAATGAAGAAAATCAAATAACAAAACAAACTCTGCATAACGAGCCCCTGATAATGTGACATGATCTCAGATTTCAGTGAATTAAATCTTATATATTCATTTATTTTAGTGTTAACCCTTTAAATGACAGAAACACAAAGTGAATTCTGTCAAAGCGTCCACGCTCCTAATCTATCATAACTTTAAGCCTTAATATAATGTGAACAGGTGAGTTGTATATAAATTCACCCTCAGTACAGTTGTCATGAACGGGGAAATTACACACAATTAAACATGGGGACTTATGGAGACTGACTCACTGCTGGAGCCAGCCTCAGGTGGACATTAGAGGAACTGCAGGTTGCTTGATTTCAACAAACAAAAAACAGGTGATGAGGCAGAAAGATTTTGTCGTCCGTGTTGGTTCAGAGACGTGATGAGATGGTTCATGATGGCGCCACGTGCAGCATGGAGCCGGTTCTGTTCAGTGTTCCGGGTCCCGGGCCGTCCTGCAGCTGATGTTTTTTCACAGTCTGTCGTCGGTGCCCTTGGATGGTCCTCTGCTGTGTGACTCAGGTCTGACAGCATCAACAGTGACTCAGTGATATGCTGCTTTATCACAGCTCCACTCTTATTTTGGTAGGGTCATCCTTCCTGTCTGGACTCAGGGTTTCTGTTCATCTCGCTGTCGGTCAGCGCGTTGTCATCTCTGGTCCGAGCGGCTCCGTCAGTCCGTCGGTCCGATGCTTCCTGATGTATCTGTGCAGGTTTGTGTCACGACAGGAACCAAAGTCTGAAATCAGGAAGTTGGATGAGCATCAAAAACCAAAACTCCTGCCGAGCAGGTTCAGCACGCTCGACCCGACCAGTCACTTCATGTTTTTCATTTATTATCAGAAGGTTCAGATCCATGTCGGGACCGAGCGGCTCCAGAACTGTGCTGATCATTTAGGATGGTGATGTCACACATAGTCCGTATACTGTCTCATATCAGCAGGGAAAATCCATATCCAGGGTTCCCATGTGTCCTGGAAAACCTGGAAAACAGTCGACAAATTTCCCAGTCATGGAAAATAAGGGAGAAGTTGTTGTGATTAGTTTCCACAGAAAGTGAAGCCCCTGCCCCTGCCTCTGCCCCTGCCCCTGCTCCTGCCCCTACTCCTGCCCCTGCCCCTGCCCCTGCCCCTGCACCTGTTTCTGCCCCTGCCCCTGCACCTGCCCCTGCTCCTGCCCCTGCACCTGCCTGCTCCTGCTCCTGCCCTTGCCCCTGCCCCTGCTCCTGCACCTGCTCCTGCCCTTGCCCCTGCCCCTGCTCCTGCACCTGCTCCTGCCCTTGCCCTGCCCTGCCCCTGCCCCTGCCCCTGCCCCTGCCCTGCTGCCCTTGCCCTTGCCCTGCCCCTGCCCTTGCCCCTGCCCCTGCTCCTGCCCCTGCCCCTGCCCCTGCCCCTGCTCCTGCCCTTGCCCCTGCCCCTGCCCCTGCCCCTGCACCTGCTCCTGCCCCTGCTCCTGCCCCTGCCCCTGCTCCTGCCCCTGCCCCTGCTCCTGCTCCTGCTCCTGCTGTAAATGCACCGACCTGACTTCAGTGTGGAGCCGCTCTCTGTTCACAGATCGATGGAGTTACTGTAAAAATAGTTTGTGACTCAGAGACACGCAGACGATTCCAAACCTGCTGAATATTTCAAACGAACACAAACTCGTTTCTGTCGTCGTCTGCACATTTGTGTTTTATATATGTGTTTTATATATGTGTTGTGTGTGTGTGTGTGTTGTGTGTGTGTTGTGTGTACGGCTGCAGGACGCGCAGACAGAAGGAGAGCTCAGCGGGGGGTCTTCCATCTGTTTACATTGTACTGAGCAGTTTGGAAATGTTTCCATCACAACAACCAGCTGCTCCGCTAGCTTCACTAAGACAGAGCAGCCAGCTCCTGTTCTGGCACGACACCAGCTCTTCACCTTCACAACCAGGAAACATTTCCTCCACAGTCTGAGTTTACTGACTTTAGATTGTGAGACAACGCAACAAACGAAAGTCAGGTGAGCTGACAGGAAGTGTGGCCGAGTGAACAACGAGGATTCCTGAGGACGTACAGGAAGTGAGAGTTTCACTGTTTCCTGTCATTGTACAAATCAAATCATGATGATATCCACCTTTAAAGCTTGGACCTGGATCTGTCGTTGGACCTGGATCTGTCGTTGGACCTGGATCTGTCGTTGGACCTGGATCTGTCGTTGGACCTGGATCCGTCCTTGGACCTGGATCAGTCCTTGGACCTGGATCAGTCCTTGGACCTGGTTGGGTGTGTTTTAGATCTGTCTGTTGACACCAACATGAATTAAATCAGGTCACACTGCGTCAACCAGCTGCAGGTTCCTGTGTGAAGACTCAGCTCCATGAGCAGATCACATGACACAGTAATTCATTGGACCTGAACACATGACGGAGGTGACACATGGTCACATGGTCACATGGTCACATGGTTTACAGTCACTCTGTAGCAGAACACAAGCTGAGACCTGACAGGAAGTTCAAATAAAACAGCCTGAACGTGGAGGTCGGACTATCTCGGATCATCTCATCTCTCATTTTAATATCAGGAGGTCTAACCCAACTGCCAGGTTGGGAACCACGGTTTGGTTCTTGTGGTCATTGATCTGGTTCCTTTAGACAGCTCTAGTGGTCCTGTATGGGTTCTGGTGGTCACCGAGGAGGTTTCCAGGGTCCTACAGGAGAGTCTGGAGGTCCTTTGGTTGTTCTACTGATCATTGAATGGGTTCTGGTGTCCCTGTAGGAAGGTTCTGGTGTCCCTGTAGGAAGGTTCTGGTGTCCCTGTGGAGGTTTTAGTTGCTTTGTGGTCATCGAGAAGGTTGTTGTGGTTCTTTAAGAAGTTCTATTGGTTTGTGAGGAGGATTTATGGATCTTTAGGTGGTTCTTGTGGTTCTTGCGGATCTTTAGGTGGTTCCTGTGGTTCTTGTGGATCTTTAGGTGGTTCTTGTGGTTCTTGCGGATCTTTAGGTGGTTCCTGTGGTTCTTGTGGATCTTTAGGTGGTTCTTGTGGATCTTTACATGGTTCTTGTGGTTCTTGTGGTTCTTGCGGATCTTTAGGTGGTTCTTGTGGATCTTTAGGTGGTTCTTGTGGATCTTTAGGTGGTTCTTGTGGATCTTTAGGTGGATCTTGTGGTTCTTGTGGATCTTTAGGTGGTTCTTGTGGATCTTTAGGTGGTTCTTGTGGATCTTTAGGTGGTTCTTGTGGTTCTTGTGGATCTTTACATGGTTCTTGTGGTCCTGTAACTGTTAAGGAATTTAAACCTCACTGAATGTTTCTGTCCATCCTTTCTTTTGTTCATCCAGGTCACTGGAGCTTTGACAGCGTCACGCTCCCTCCATGTTATTATGTAACTGATGAAAAATAAACGCAACGCGGCGGGAAGCCTGTTTGACCAGTGAGAGCACGCGCTGTGCGGGTTCCCATTCAACAAGAATCAAGATTCATTTTTTCTGTCAACCGATGCGAGTCATTACGCATTTGTGGCGATTTTTAATCGTGTCACGATGCATCGCTACATCACTACTGTCACCTGGTCCCACCAGAATCTCTCAAAGTTCCACTTGATGTCAGTCAGGTTGCCCAAGTTGTCTCAAGTCCTTCAGTAGAAACTCAGAAGTCCATGAGTCACATGGTGACTCATGGACTTCTGAGGTCTGGATCAGGTCTGGATCAGGTCTGTTTCAGCTCAGGTGTTTAAATGAAAGTCTGAGCCGATCAAAGCAAACGAGGTTAAATCAACATGATTGACTTTGTGCTGTGAAATCAAATCGATCAGCTGATCGTCTCCACCCTGATCGTGAACTTCCTCGAGCTCGTCGTGGAGCGAAGCCTGACGGAGTTCAGCTCACGATGGTGAAGGGTGAACAGGAAGCTTCAAACGAGCTCTCCAGCCGCTCTAACAGGAAGTTCAACTAAATGCCATGTCATCCTCTGCCCGGTTGCCTGGCAACAGTTGCCGGGCGGCAGGCAGGTACCTCGGCCTGTAGAAAGGCAGCAGACCCCGAGGTGGTGGAGGCCAGGTGGTCGACATCTGAAGCCATGAATCGGTGGATGTCCGGTCGTTTTCAAAATAAAAGCATCATTTATCAGCTCTTCTGTGGCTGACACTTCCTGTTTGTTTGTGTGTTCTTGCAGGTTGTTTTAAGGATGACCGCATCGTGTTCTGGACCTGGATGTTCTCCACGTACTTCATGGAGAAGTGGGCTCCTCGGCAGGACGACATGCTGTTCTACGTCCGCAGGAAACTCGCCTACGTCAGCGCCGACAACACCGAGGGCAAAAAGGTGACGAGCTGCGATTTATTCAAGGTTCCTGATCCAGACGCAGGTCGAGTCCTTAAAACCGTCCCAGGCAGCACAGCTGATCACATGATACGAGGTCTCCACACGGCAGGAAGGGTTTCCGTGGTTACTGTGTGTGTGTGTGTGTGTGTGTGTGTGTGTGTGTGTGTGGTGTGATACATTTGCAAAGATCTGCGCCGTATTCGTTGTTGAAACGAAGCTTCAGGCGACCAAAAAAATGTTTTTAATAACACGAACCCGACTCGAGATCGGATCATGATGATCGATTCCCAGCCCGACGCTCGACGCAGTAAAACGCCGCAGACATCCTCGTTACAGTTTGTTTTGAAAACAGGAAGTGAAGAAAATAAAAGTGCTGAATCAGCGCCCTGAAACTGGACGGCGCTGCACTTCCTCACATCGTTCTGAGCGTCACGTGATCGCAGGAAGCCTTCACGTCATTGACGATGACGACTCTTTGTCTGATCACACAGTCCGGGTTAAAGTGAGCGAGTGTGTTTGCATAACTTGAGCTTTTATTTTGACACGTCACCGTGACACTGCGTCGTTCAGTCACACGCGAGATCATCGACAGACACGCTGTTTGATATTCAGTTTCCTCGTTCTGACCTCTGACCTCTCTGATGTCAGACACCTCACACACTCCTCCTGTTGTTGTTGTCATGGTAACACACCTACGTGTCCACCTGCAGCAGCTCGTCCTCCACGTCTCTGGCACAGGAAGTCTGGGCCCGGGGCTGGTTCTGATGAAGTGTGTGTGTTCAGGTGGAGGTGGAGGTTTACAGGAGAGACTCCAAGAAGCTGCCCGGCCTCGGCGACCCGGACATCGACTGGAGGAGAGCGTGTACCTGAACCTGATCCTGCAGAAGGTGAGTCAGGACCGGAGCTTTAACCTGAACCCTGATGTGATGGCATGGAGTCATCAGAGAGTTTCACTGATGCTCAAAGGACGAGCTGATCACACGGGTTCTTGTTTTCACGACGCGTTCCATCCGCACTAACCTGAAATCTCTCTGTCTCCAGCTGGACTACGTGGTGACGTGTGCCGTCTGCACGCGCTCAGACGCCGGAGACATCCACATCCACAAGAAGAAATGTCAGGTAGGAGAGTCGGACTCGCCTCCACCTCTGTCTCCTCCACCTCTGTCTCCTCCACCTCTGTCTCCTCTACCTCTGTCTCCTCCACCTCTGTCTCCTCCACCTCTCTGTCTCCTCCACCTCTGTCTCCTCCACCTCTGTCTCCTTCACCTCTGTCTCCTCCACCTCTCTGTCTCCTCCACCTCTGTCTCCTCCACCTCTGTCTCCTCTGTCTCCTCTACCTCTGTCTCCTCTACCTCTGTCTCCTCTACCTCTGTCTCCTCCACCTCTGTTGCCTTCACCTCTGTCTCCTCCACCTCTCTGTCTCCTCCACCTCTGTCTCCTCCACCTCTGTCTCCTCCACCTCTGTCTCCTCTACCTCTGTCTCCTCTCACCTCTGTCTCCTCTACCTCTGTCTCCTCTACCTCTGTCTCCTCCACCTCTGTTGCCTTCACCTCTGTCTCCTCCACCTCTCTGTCTCCTCCACCTCTGTCTCCTCCACCTCTCTCTCTTCCACCTCTGTCTCCTCTGTCTCCTCTACCTCTGTCTCCTCCACCTCTGTCTCCTCCACCTCTGTCTCCTCCACCTCTCTGTCTCCTCCACCTCTGTCTCCTCCACCTCTGTCTCCTCCACCTCTCTCTCCTCCACCTCTGTCTCCTCCATCAGCTCCGCCCGCCTGTATTCATTCTGTCCGTGATGTCTCACAGGAAGTGTTCGCGTCTCCCAGCAAACACGCCATGGACAGCAAAGGAGAGGAGTCCAAGATGAGCTACCCCAACATCTTCTTCATGATCGACAACTTCGAGGAGGTGACGTAGTCTGAGCACGTCATCTCCTTAAACAGCAGGGTGGAGCCGGCTCGGTGCCGCCGGGTTAATGAAGCATGACTCAGCGTGTTTTCAGTCCATTTAAAGAAACGCCTCGTTTCTGCAGACTGGAGAGAATCACAGACACACACACACACACACACACACACACCACACACACAGACTCTGCAGGTGCAGTCATGTGTTCTCGTCCTCTCAGGTGTTCAGTGACATGACGGTGGGTGAGGGGGAGATGGTCTGTGTGGAGCTGGTGGCCAGCGACAAGAGCAACACCTTCCAGGGCGTCATCTTCCAGGGCTCGATCCGCTACGAGGCCCTCAAGAAGGTCTACGACAACCGGGTGAGAACCTGCAGCCTCTGTTCACACGAGTCCACATGGAAACCCGGTCAGTGAGTCTGAGGGTCTGTGCTGGTTCTCTGCAGGTGAGCGTCGCTGCTAAGATGGCCCAGCGCATGTCGTTCGGTTTCTACAAGTACAACAACATGGAGTTCGTGAGGATGAAGGGCCCGCAGGGCAAAGGTCACGCTGAGATGGCCGTCAGCAGGGTGCCGACCGGAGACACCTCGCCCTGCGGCACCGAGGAGGACCAGGTGTCCCCCATGCATGAGAGGGTGAGGAAAACACACACACACACACACACACACATACATGAAAATGAATCCATGAGCTTCGTGTTTATTTCATGAACGCGTCTCGTAAAGATCCGGTCCTGAATTCACCGACCAGGAAGTCCAGGTTTTCAAAGAGTAGCTTCACTTCCTGTTTGTCTGCGTCTGTCGAGAAAACCCGAAACAAAAAAACCTCAAAGAGTCGAGAACATCAGCTCAGATCAATGATACATGGACCTGGAGTCAGCAGGTGAGAACAGGTGAGGGGTTTCCAGGTGTGATCACTGACTCACATGCTTTTTATATGCGGCGTGGAATGTCACCGCAGGAAAAGAGAGACTACAGCCGGAAATATCACGAGATTATGCGTGAACTCACGAGATCTCGAGATTCATTTTATTTATTATGATCATGTGTGAGTGGTGGACGGTGGAGTACGCAGCCGCTCCACATGCCGTGTGTTTAGGGTCAGAGTCATGACACTGGTGGACACCTGCGGGTCGTCGAGGACACCTGTGGGTCGTCGAGGACACCTGCGGGTCGTCGAGGACACTGTGGGTCGTTATGGACACCTGCGGGTCGTCGAGGACACCTGCGGGTCGTCGAGGACACCTGTGGGTCGTTGGGAGCCTCAGGTGTCCTCGATGTCCCACTTGAACCTCCAGCGCTCGCAGCAGTCGGTCAGAACTGAAGCCTCTCTGATGAGAGACGAGACGTCTTCAAACACTTTGACCTGAGTCATCGTCTCCTTCCAGGTGACGTCCTTCAGCACGCCGCCGACTCCAGAGAGAAACCGTCCCTCGTTCTTCTCGCCGTCTCTGAGGCGGAAAGTTCCCCGAAACCGAAACGCAGAGATGAAGAAGTCTCACTCCGCCAACGACAGCGAGGAGTTCTTCAGGGAGGAGGAAGACGAAGGTACGGACTGGACCTGGACAGGACACGACATGGACATGGACAGGACAGGACATGGACCTGGACATGGACTGGACAGGACATGGACCGGTCTGACTGTTTGATGAAGCTGTCTTTCCGTCTTCCTGTCTTTCCGTCTTCCTGTCTTCCTGTCTTACCGTCTCTCTGTTTCAGACCTTCACACCGCCACCAACCTGCGCTCTCGCTCGCTGTCCGGTACCGGACGCTCGCTGGTTGGCTCCTGGCTCAAACTCAACCGGACCGAAGATTACTTCCTGCTGTACTCTCACCTGACCTACGTCACCCTGCCGCTGCACCGCATCACCACAGGTCAGAGGTCACGCGGGTCATTCACTGCTCGTTAATTATTCTAATGAATGTTTTAATGGAGGTTCTGTTGACGTGTCCTGTGTGTGTTCTCCGTCAGACATCCTGGAGGTGAGGCAGAAGCCCATCCTGATGACATAGCAGAGCCGGACCAGCATCAGTACCAAGTGCCTCCTGCATCAGGCCCCTGAGACAGCAGCGCCCCCGGTGTCCACACCGAGACCACCCCCCCTGAGACCGGTCAGAGGAGACGCCGAACCAACCAGCCATCCGAGAAGTGCCTCTTCTTCTTTTCAGTTCCCGCTGCGTCCGAGGTCGTCTCCACGGAAACGGGATCACATGACCTGGGTGTGAAAGGGCACTGGCTGAACTCTGAGCAGGAAGTGAAGACTGAGCGTTTAGTTGTAATATCCAGCTGCTTCACTGAGACGCCTCGACCGTTTTTAAAATGTCTGCGACCACGTGACAGGAAACGCTTTCCTACGACAGGAAGTGGTCGGAAACGCCGGATTCACTCCCGACAGCAGACGTGACGTCCTCAACCAGCCGCTCCACTTCTTTTTATTCACTAATTAACACGTGTTTTTCTTAATTACTCGTCATAACTTTGGTTCATTTGTTCCAAAGGTTCTGGAAGAGAAGCACACAAGAATCCGTCAGCAGCCGGTTAAAGATCCAGCTCGTCCATCAAAGTTTCTTTTTAAAAACCGAAACACGAGTCAGCGCTTCAGTTTAAAATCAGTTCAGATGATCTTCAGCTTCAGGAGGTCAAAGAACGGCGAGAAGAAAACTGGAGTTAATAAATGTGAACGGAGAATGTTTAAAGATCTGACAGCTCGTTAGTGTGGATCAGCTCGTTAAGGACTCTTCCTCTTCTTCTTCCTCTCTTCTTCCTCTCTTCTTCCTCCTCTTCTCTTCTTCTTCTTTTAGTGACAGCCAAAAAGTTTTTATTTCAAGTTTTTTCACTTTCTTTGGATTTCGAACACGAGCTGTCGTCACGTTTGATTGGTCGACTCTTCACCTCCACGTTAAAACAAACGATCACAATAATCCAGCTTCAACTTTTTACGGCTTTTATTGAAAAAAAAACCTGCGACTCACAAACTGGAAGTGACTTGAAAAAAAAACAGTGTTGGTGTGACGCCGCTGAAAGGGAAATCTCTGCAGGAACAGGAAGTGACCTCACGGGTTGGACGATGTTGTCTGGTTTCCTCTTGTGCTGCTGAAGCCTTAAACTCTGCGAGACTTTAATTTGTTCACTGCAAGACGGTTCTTCATGAATCAAGTCAGGAAACTTTCACATCGAGAAAGAAAACAAACAAACTCAAACGTCACGGACACGTGAAACCTGAATTATTAGATTTAGATTTTTCATCCGGCCGAGCAGTCGATGATTGTTGGAAACGTTTCGATGTTACATTTCTGTGTTTTTGTCATTTTCACATTATCACACGGAATAAAAATCTGAACGAGTTGAGACAAAAACAAACTTTAACCCACAAATATTGAGCGACTCGCCAAGGTCACCTGCGACTCGCCAAGGTCACCTGCGACTCGCCAAGGTCACCTGCGACTCGCCAAGGTCACCTGCGACTCGTCAGGGTCACCTGTGACTCGTTAAGGTCACCTCCGACTCGTCAGGTCACCTGCGACTCGCCAAGGTCACCTGCGACTCGTCCGGGTCACCTGCGACTCGTCCGGGTCACCTGCGGCTCGTCAGGGTCACCCGCGGCTCGTCAGGGTCACCCGCGGCTCGTCAGGTCACCCGCGGCTCGTCAGGGTCACCCGCGGCTCGTCAGGGTCACCCGCGGCTCGTCAGGGTCACCCGCGGCTCGTCAGGGTCACCCGCGGCTCGTCAGGGTCACCCGCGGCTCGTCAGGGTCACCTGCGGCTCGTCCGGGTCACCTGTGGCTCAGGTGTAAGTTCAGTTTAGACTTTCACTCCACATTAAAGTTCTAACATAACTTATTATATTATTACAACTTTTTATCGTGAAACTGCGACTTCTTTCTCAAATTGTTGAAGCTTCATGTCTAAATAATTCCAACGTACTTTGGGAAAAGTATTTAAACTGGTTTAGTGACACGATAAATTTATAGTTTGAATTTTGATTTAGTCTAATTTAAATTTGGCAAATCTGAAAAAATCGTTTAGTTTCTGAAACTTTGACAGAATCTCGACGACGTCTCGACTTTTGGGACAAAAGTGAAAATATGTGAGAATGTTTTCACGACTGAAAGTCTGATCAGTCGATCAGCTGTTCTGTTTTTCAGCCATCGTGGATCAGAGTCAGTGTTCGTGTCGTGTTGACTCCTCAGTGTTCGGGGCTGAATGTATCCTTTAACTGAGGACGACAGTTTGCACTGTAAAACGCTTTTAGAACCTTTTGAAACGTTTAAAGAACGTTCTGTTCTCGTCACGGCTTTTGTACACGGACTCACTTCACGTGCATGTTGCCATCAGACTTGTTGCGCAGTGTCGACCTGTGTTCAGTTATTTATTCAAATACACGTCAGCAGAAGAATCAGCCTGTGTGTTTTTATTCACCTGAGACTGGAACTCGTTTAACTTAACGAGCTGCTGCTAATGATTAAACATTGTTGGTTATTTATATTCCTGTGACTGCACTAACTCAATGTCACATTTGTAAAGTTGAAACAAACCTTTAACATGAAAATAAAAGTTTCAGTCACACGTGACGTCACAGTAAAAACATTCGTTTGTTTGATTTTAATTGACGCTAACGAGCTTCCTGTTCAGATCAGTCAGTGAAGAATCGGACACGAGCTGCTTGGTTTCCTTTTATTCCAATAAACGTCTTGACAAATGTTCAGACGATGACAGCACGCCTCATCGAGCAGGCGAGCGAGGCCACACAAAGGACACTTGGAAAACAAACGAACAGCTGGTCTGTCACGTGATCAGGGACATTCACGCCGGGTCGGGTCGGGTCAGTACAAATCATCCTGCAGACAATAAATAAACTCAGACACTCCACTGGACTTTAAAACATTAACTGTTACTGAGATTTAATTTGTAAAACCAAATCGCTGTTTTATCTGGAGCCTTCCAAACACAGTGAAATCATCATCATCATCATCATCATCACGCTCACTGACGACCAAATTAAAAACAGGAAGTGACACGACGTCGTTAAAACAGCAGCCGCGTCGAGCGGAGGAATGTTGCCATGACGACGACGAGCTGCTTCTGATGTCGATTAAAAACAAAAAGTTTCACAGTATGACGACCGATTCATGGGGAGGGGCGGAGGAGGCGCACAGGGCGGGGTGGGTGGAGTAAACTGCTGTGATGAGGTCGGAGAGTCTGGAGGTGCCTCAGCCTTTCTTCTCCTCCAGCGTCTTGTGGAGCTCGTCGGCGTCCTCGGCCGTCTTCACCCGGATCAGCAGCGGCACCGGACTGCTCGGGTTCTTGTCGTCCAGGCCGGGTTGGGGACGCAAACCACCATCACGTTGTTTCCCCACCGAGAGCACGGCATGGACGACTGCACCATGATGTTCAGCAGGATGTTTCCTGAGGTGGAGGAGGAGAGAGATGGAGGGAGAGAGATGGAGGTTAGTTCTTCTGTCTGTGAACAGCAGGGGGCGCTGTGTGATCACAGATCAGCTGACTCCAACAGGAAACATTTGTTTATTAAATTTAAAATCTGAAGAATTTAAATTTATTGTTTCTGAGGTTGGTTTTAGGTTAGTCTGAGGTTGGTTTTTAGGTTAGTCTGAGGTTGGTTTTGGGTTAGTCTGAGGTTGGTTTGAGGTTAGTCTGAGGTTGGTTTGAGGTTAGTCTGAGGGTTGGTTTTGGGTTAGTCTGAGGTTGGTTTTGGGTTAGTCTGAGGTTGGTTTTTGGGTTAGTCTGAGGTTGGTTTTGGGTTAGTCTGAGGTTGGTTTGAGGTTAGTCTGAGGTTGGTTTGAGGTTAGTCTGAGGTTGGTTTGAGGTTAGTCTGAGGTTGGTTTGAGGTTAGTCTGAGGTTGGTTTTAGGTTAGTCTGAGGTTGGTTTTGGGTTAGTCTGAGGTTGGTTTAAGGTTAGTCTGAGGTTAGTTTTGGGTTAGTGAGGTTGGTTTTGGGTTAGTCTGAGGTTGGTTTTAGGTTAGTCTGAGGTTGGTTTTAGGTTAGTCTGAGGTTGGTTTTGGGTTAGTCTGAGGGGTTTTGGGTTAGTCTGAGGTTGGTTTTAGGTTAGTCTGAGGTTGGTTTTAGGTTAGTCTGAGGTTGGTTTTAGGTTAGTCTGAGGTTGGTTTTAGGTTAGTCTGAGGTTGGTTTTGGGTTAGTCTGAGGTTGGTTTTGGGTTAGTCTGAGGTTGGTTTTAGGTTAGTCTGAGGTTAGTCTGAGGTTACCCAGGTTGGTGTCGGCTCGGATGATCATCTGCGTTTCCCGTCGTCCGTCTGTTTGAGGTGAAGCGTGCCGACTCCTTTCTCCTTAAACTCAGAGTCCTTCTTATAGAAGAGCTTACACCTGAGACACACAAAAAGTTTCAGGTGAATAAAGTTCATGACATTAGAGAAACGTTGCTGTAACGTTGCAGTGACGTTGCGGTGACGTACTTCTTGGAGTAGAAGGCGTCGTCCTCCTTCACCTCCCTGATCTCGGGTCTGGGCGGCTCCTCCGACTCCTCGTCTCCGTCTCGTCTACAAAACAAAGTTTGAGGATCAGCTGACGGGTCACATGACTCGGTCACATGACTCGGTCACATGACTCGCCTGTTTTCAGACACTCGTTAATTTAAAAAATCAAAGTGATGAACCTGAATACTAAATGGAAAGCCGCACATGGAATTATTTTAATCAATTAAAGATTTATGTAAAACCAACAAATTAAAAACTGAATCCAGATTATTAATTATTAATTATTTAATATTTACACAACAAAATAAGAGTTTGGTCTTTTATTGTTTTAAATCTCCTAACGACTTCCTGTTAGTCATTACCTAATTAAACGATCAGCTGATTATTAAACTCGTCAGTACCTGCAGGTCGGGCGTCCTCGTCTTGCTCCCGCTGAAGCTCAGCGCTGCAGCTGCAGGAGTCCGAACAGAGTCTGATGGAGGAGGCGCTGGAGGAGAAGGAGAAGCTGGGAGGAGTGGACTTGGAGCCCAAGGAGCCGAGCACCGAGCTGTCCACCTTCTGCCCGAAGTTAAACGTGACGCCGGCACGAGGGGAGCGGCGGCGCTTTTGTCCCGGGTCGAGTCTTCTGTCGTGTTTTTTACCGAAGGAGAATAAAGAAGCCGGAGCTGCGGAGAGCTGCTCCTGCTCCCGGAGGAGGAGGAGGAGGAGGAGGAGGAGGCAGCAGGAGCGGCGGCTGTGGATGGCAGCTTCTTCTCCTCAGAGCCTCCGTCAGCAGAGCCGGCTCCGTACTGGCGCTCGATGGAGGCCAGGTGGCGCTCATAATCCCTGAAGATGGGGTTGAGGTCGCAGAGCGGGTTGTCGTTGACGTGTTTGGTGATCCAGTCCCTCACCGAGCAGTTCAGAGCCGTCAGCTGCCGGCTGTACTCCCGGTTACTGCCGGAGCCGGAGCCGGAGCCGAGCTCGGAGCCGGGGTCGCTGCCGACCATTGGTCTGTTCAACTGTGATGTCACCGGAGGGCTTGGAGGAGGGGGGCCATTAAACGTTAGACCTGATGACGAGGAGAGGCACGTTAGTGACGAGGGGAGGAAACGAGGGAGGCAGAGGAGGAAACAAAAAGGGAAAGGAGGAGGAAACAAGGAGGCAGAGGAGGAGGAAACGAGGAGGCAGAGGAGGAGGAAAACGAGGAGACAGAGGAGGAGGAAACGAGGAGCAGAGGAGGAGGAAATGAGGAGGCAGAGGAGGAGGAAACGAGGAGACAGAGGAGGAGGCAGAGGAGGAGGAGGAAACGAGGAGGCAGAGGAGGAGGAAACAAGGAGACAGAGGAGGAGGAACAAGGAGGCAGGAGGAGGAGGAAACAAGGAGGCAGAGGAGGAGGAAACGAGAGGAGGAAACGAGGAGGCAGAGAGGAGGAGGAAACGAGGGAGGCAGCAGAGGAGGAGGAGGAAACGAGGAGGGCAGAGGAGGAGGAAGGAAACGGGAGGAGGAAACGAGGAGGCAGAGAGGAGGAGGAAACGAGGAGACAGAGGAGGAGGCAGAGGAGGAGGAAACGAGGAGGCAGAGGAGGAGGAAACGAGGAGACAGAGGAGGAGAGGAGGAGGAAACAAGGGACAGAGAGGAGGAGGAAACAAGGAGGAGAGGAGGAAACAAGGAGGCAGAGGAGGAAACAAGGAGGCAGGAGGAGGAGGAAACGAGAGAGGAGGAAACGAGGAGGCAGAGGAGGAGGAAACGAGGAGGCAGAGGAGGAGGAGGAAACGAGGAGGCAGAGGAGGAGGAAACGAGGAGGCAGAGGAGGAAACGAGGAGGAGGAAACGAGAAGGCAGAGGAGGAGGAAACGAGGAGGCAGAGGAGGCAGAGGAGGAGGAAACGAGGAGGCAGAGGAGGCAGAGGAGGCAGAGGAGGAGGAAACGAGGAGGCAGAGGAGGAAACGAGGAGGCAGAGGAGGAGGAAACGAGGAGACAGAGGAGGAAACAAGGAGGCAGAGGAGGAAACGAGGAGGCAGAGGAGGAAACGAGGAGGCAGAGGAGGAGGAAACGAAGAGGACACAAGGAGACAGGAGGAGGAAACGAGGAGGCAGAGGAGGAAACGACGAGGCAGAGGAGGAAAAAAGGAGGAAACGAGGAGGCAGAGGAGGAGGAAACGAGGAGGAAAGGAGAGAAACGAGGAGGCAGAGCTAATGTGGCCTCTGTCCACATTAGCTCGTGTCTCACCGGGGTGTAGCGGTGGGTGGAGCAGCGGTGGAGGACGTGGCGGTGGGTGGAGCAGCCGGAGAAGAGAATCCTCCGAATGACGGAGCGATGCTGTTCCCGTTGGTCAGACCGCCGAGGCCTTTAAATCCGCCGCCGTTCCCAAAACCGGAGAACGCCGTCGGAGCCGAGCCGCCGCTCGCCGCCCCGCTGGAGAAAAACCTTTAAAACCTTTGAAGGTGCCGCTGCTCTCGCCCTGTAACCATGGAAACATCCAGACATCAGCATCACACAGACAGACCAATCACGTCGCTCTAAATCGACCTGACAGACGAGCGTCACCTCGGAGCCGACGTTCCTGCGTTTGGCTTTCTTTATCGCTCGATTCTTCAAAACATCTTCACTCGCCACGGAGAACGTCCCGGCCTGAAGGACAGAGGTCACATGACATGGTCACCTTCATTACCATCACCATCATCATCATCATCTTCGTCTCTCTCTCTGTCTCACCTCCTCTCCCTCGTCCTCCTGGTCCCAGTTCCGGTCCGTCAGCTCTTTGTCAGCGATCCTCTTCGCCATCCCACCGACTCTGAAAGTCTGTTTAATTTATTTCACAGAGAAATGTTAAAGTTTAAAATCCTCAGTGATGACTTAATAAACAATCAATAATTAAACAGTCGATCACTGATGAAAATAAATTCAATGACTGAGTTAAAGTCTGATCCAGCTCACTGAGAAATTTGTAGTTAATTACAGATGCTGTTTAATTAAACAGTTAATGCTGCATTAACTCAGTAACACCGGCTCATGTTTGTGACGGAGGTGTCCGTGAACGCAGCAGCTGCCTTCAGGCTCTTATTGATTATTGATCTGTTAGCTCTCCGCTAGCTGAACTGAGTTAGCTCTTGTTAGCAGCTAACGAAGGGATCACCGACCGTCGGTCAGATTACCGGTTAACCGGCTGCAAAGACACAGACGTGTCCGTTCGTGTGTGTAACGTCCATCCTCGCGCCGTTAACGGCTAACGGCGGGCCGCACGTTACAGGCTAACGTTAGCCGCTAACGCCATAAGAACACACAGTGAGGAGCTAACGTTAGCCGCTAACGCTAACTGAGCTGCTTTAAGCTAACGAACCTTTACTGGACCTCAGACAGCTCCACGCGCCGCAGCCCGCTCCGCAGACGTCAGCTCAGGTAGTCTCAGGTAGGTACAGGTGCTAACAGGAAGCTAACAGGCGCTAAGAGATGCTAACAGGTAACCGCTGGGTTTTGAACGAGCCTCTCTCACGCCGCCATTTTACATAGCGGTATATCCGCATGGGTTCGCGCGCCCCTCCTTTTTGCGCATGCGCAGCAAACACTGCTCACCCCCCCCTTCCCGTCAAGTAGGAGTGGGAGTTGTAGTTTATTAATGTAAGAACGAACTACAAGAACCTAGATTTTTAGAGAGAAGAGAAATACTGTGAGCAAACAGACTAATAATAATATATAATTAATAAAGACGTCTAAACCTGGACGTAGTCTCTGTGACGTCCCGCGGACTGTCTAAAACCTGGACGTAGTCTCCGTGAGTCCCCCGCAGACTGTCTAAAACCTGGACGTAGTCTCGTGACGTCCCCTCAGACTGTCTAAATCCTGGACGTAGTCTCCGTGACGTCCCCGCAGACTGTCTAAAAACCTGGACGTAGTCTCCGTGACGTCCCCTCAGACTGTCTAAAAACCTGGACGTAGTCTCTGTGACGTCCCCTCAGACTGTCTAAACCTGGACGTAGTCTCGTGACGTCCCCGCAGACTGTCAAAAACCTGGACGTAGTCTCCGTGACGTCCCCGCAGACTGTCTAAATCCTGGACGTAGTCTCTGTGACGTCCCCGCAGACTGTCTAAATCCTGGACGTAGTCTCCGTGACGTCCCCTCAGACTGTCTAAAAACCTGGACGTAGTCTCCGTGACGTCCCCTCAGACTGTCTAAAAAACCTGGACGTAGTCTCCGTGACGTCCCCTCAGACTGTCTAAAACCTGGCGTAGTCTTCGTGACGTCCCCTCAGACTGTCTAAAAACCTGGACATAGTCTCGTGACGTCCCCGCAGACTGTCTAAAACCTGGACATAGTCTCCGTGACGTCCCCGCAGACTGTCTAAATCCTGGACGTAGTCTCGTGACGTCCCCGCAGACTGTCTAAATCCTGGACGTAGTCTCCGTGACGTCCCCTCAGACTGGTCTAAAACCTGGACGTAGTCTCCGTGACGTCCCTCAGATGTCTAAAAACCTGGGACGTAGTCTCCGTGAGTCCCCTCAGGACTGTCAAAACCTGGCGATAGTCTTCGTGAGTCCCCTCAGACTGTCTAAAA
>CM014099.1:594504-613739 GCA_004119915.2 Collichthys lucidus | reverse complement strand
GGAACCACACATACAGAGCAGAGCGGGAACCACACATACAGAGCAGGAACCACACATGCAGAGCAGAGCGGGAACCACACATGCAGAGCAGAGCGGGAACCACACATGCAGAGCGGGAACCACACATGCAGAGCAGAGCGGGAACCACACATACAGAGCAGAGCGGGAACCACACATGCAGAGCAGAGCGGGAACCACACATGCAGAGCGGGAACCACACATGCAGAGCAGAGCGGGAACCACACATACAGAGCAGAGCGGGAACCACACATGCAGAGCGGGAACCACACATGCAGAGCAGAGCGGGAACCACACATGCAGAGCAGAGCGGGAACCACACATGCAGAGCAGAGCGGGAACCACACATGCAGAGCGGGAACCACACATGCAGAGCAGAGCGGGAACCACACATGCAGAGCAGAGCGGGAACCACACATGCAGAGCAGAGCGGGAACCACACATGCAGAGCGGGAACCACACATGCAGAGCAGAGCGGGAACCACACATGCAGAGCAGAGCGGGAACCACACATGCAGAGCAGAGCGGGAACCACACATGCAGAGCAGAGCGGGAACCACACATGCAGAGCAGGAACCACACATGCAGAGCGGGAACCACACATGCAGAGCAGAGTGGGAACCACACATACAGAGCAGAGCGGGAACCACACATGCAGAGCAGGAACCACACATGCAGAGCGGGAACCACACATACAGAGCAGAGCGGGAACCACACATACAGAGCAGAGCGGGAACCACACATGCAGAGCGGGAACCACACATGCAGAGCAGGAACCACACATGCAGAGCAGAGCGGGAACCACACATGCAGAGCAGAGCGGAAACCACACATGCAGAGCAGAGCGGGAACCACACATGCAGAGCGGGAACCACACATACAGAGCAGAGCGGGAACCACACATACAGAGCAGAGTGGGAACCACACATGCAGAGCAGGAACCACACATGCAGAGCAGAGCGGGAACCACACATGCAGAGCAGAGCGGGAACCACACATGCAGAGCAGGAACCACACATACAGAGCAGAGCGGGAACCACACATGCAGAGCAGGAACCACACATGCAGAGCAGAGCGGGAACCACACATACAGAGCAGAGCGGGAACCACACATGCAGAGCAGGAACCACACATGCAGAGCAGAGCGGGAACCACACATACAGAGCAGAGCGGGAACCACACATACAGAGCAGAGTGGGAACCACACATGCAGAGCAGGAACCACACATGCAGAGCAGAGCGGGAACCACACATGCAGAGCAGAGCGGGAACCACACATACAGAGCAGAGTGGGAACCACACATGCAGAGCAGGAACCACACATGCAGAGCAGAGCGGGAACCACACATGCAGAGCAGAGCGGGAACCACACATACAGAGCAGAGTGGGAACCACACATGCAGAGCAGGAACCACACATACAGAGCAGAGCGGGAACCACACATGCAGAGCAGGAACCACACATGCAGAGCAGAGCGGGAACCACACATACAGAGCAGAGCGGGAACCACACATGCAGAGTGGGAACCACACATGCAGAGCAGGAACCACACATACAGAGCAGAGCGGGAACCACACATACAGAGCAGGAACCACACATGCAGAGCAGAGCAGGAACCACACATACAGAGCAGAGCGGGAACCACACATGCAGAGCGGGAACCACACATGCAGAGCGTGAACCACACATGCAGAGCAGAGCGGGAACCACACATGCAGAGTGGGAACCACACATGCAGAGCAGGAACCACACATACAGAGCAGAGTGGGAACCACACATGCAGAGCAGGAACCACACATACAGAGCAGAGCGGGAACCACACATGCAGAGCAGGAACCACACATACAGAGCAGAGCGGGAACCACACATGCAGAGCAGAGCGGGAACCACACATACAGAGCAGAGCGGGAACCACACATACAGAGCGGGAACCACACATGCAGAGCGGGAACCACACATGCAGAGCGTGAACCACACATGCAGAGCAGAGCGGGAACCACACATGCAGAGTGGGAACCACACATGCAGAGCAGAGCGGGAACCACACATGCAGAGCAGAGCGGGAACCACACATGCAGAGCAGAGCGGGAACCACACATGCAGAGCGGGAACCACACATGCAGAGCAGGAACCACACATGCAGAGCAGAGCGGGAACCACACATGCAGAGTGGGAACCACACATGCAGAGCAGAGCGGGAACCACACATGCAGAGCGGGAACCACACATACAGAGCGGGAACCACACATACAGAGCAGTGGGAACCACACATGCAGAGCAGAGTGGGAACCACACATGCAGAGCAGAGTGGGAACCACACATACAGAGCAGAGCGGGAACCACACATACAGCAGAGCGGGAAACCACACAGACAGATAAGAACCACACATACAGAGCGGGAACCACACATACAGAGCAGAGCGGGAACCACACATACAGAGCAGAGCGGGAACCACACATACAGAGCGGGAACCACACATGCAGAGCAGAGCGGGAACCACACATGCAGAGCGGGAACCACACATACAGAGCGGGAACCACACATGCAGAGCAGAGTGGGAACCACACATGCAGAGCAGAGCGGGAACCACACATGCAGAGCAGAGCGGGAACCACACATACAGAGCGGGAACCACACATGCAGAGCAGAGTGGGAACCACACATGCAGAGCAGAGCGGGAACCACACATACAGAGCGGGAACCACACATACAGAGCAGAGCGGGAACCACACATACAGAGCGGGAACCATCCAGTCTTTATAAGGTTCTAAAGCTGTGGTTCTGTACAGTAACCAGTGAGGCCCGGACATAGAGGACCACATCACATGAGCTGATGTCTTCTGGTCTGGTCTCGGTGAGTCCACATCAGCTGGAGGCCCGGTCCGGTCTGAAGGGGCCTCTCAGGGTTGAAGGCTCTCACATTCCCACAGTAGCACGGCAGCTATTGTCAACAGGTCGGGGGATTGGAGGTAAATCCTGCCTCTTTGTTCTACTGCTGGTATGCGCTGACATCTGGATCAGTACTCCCCGGTGGAAAGCTGGGTGGGACCGGCCCGGGCCACTGCTCGTCTCCCACGGGTCTTAAGACCAATAACAGGCTGTAGGTGGAGCCGCCCACAGGTGCACGGGTCCTGAAGCCGAGCCTCCAACAACAAACAACCAGATCAGACGGATCGACGGGAAGAGATCGGGTTCCACCCCATCACCTGCAGCACCCAGTCTGAGACTGAGAGTCTTAGAGACTGAGAGTCTGAGAGACTGAGAGTCTGAGAGACTGAGAGTCTGAGACTGAGAGTCTGAGAGACTGAGAGTCTGAGAGACTGAGAGTCTGAGAGACTGAGAGTCTGAGAGACTGAGAGTCTGAGACTGAGAGTCTGAGAGACTGAGAGTCTGAGAGACTGAGAGTCTGAGAGACTGAGAGTCTGAGACTGAGAGTCTGAGAGACTGAGAGTCTGAGAGACTGAGAGTCTGAGAGACTGAGAGTCTGAGAGACTGAGAGTCCTGGAAACTGAGAGTCTGAGAGACTGAGAGTCTGAGAGACTGAGAGTCTGAGAGACTGAGAGTCTGAGAGACTGAGAGTCCTGGAGACTGAGAGTCTTAGAGACTGAGAGTCTGAGAGACTGAGAGACTGAGAGTCTGAGAGACTGAGAGTCTGAGAGACTGAGAGTCTTGGAGACTGAGAGTCCTGGAGACTGAGAGTCCTAGAGACTGAGAGTCTTAGAGACTGAGAGTCTGAGAGACTGAGAGTCTGAGAGACTGAGAGTCTGAGAGACTGAGAGTCCTGGAGACTGAGAGTCTTAGAGACTGAGAGTCTGAGAGACTGAGAGACTGAGAGTCTGAGAGACTGAGAGTCTGAGAGACTGAGAGTCTGAGAGACTGAGAGTCTTAGAGACTGAGAGTCCTGGAGACTGAGAGTCTTAGAGACTGAGAGTCTTAGAGACTGAGAGTCTGAGAGACTGAGAGTCTGAGAGACTGAGAGTCTGAGAGACTGAGAGTCCTGGAGACTGAGAGTCTTAGAGACTGAGAGTCTGAGAGACTGAGAGACTGAGAGTCTGAGAGACTGAGAGTCTGAGAGACTGAGAGTCTGAGAGACTGAGAGTCTTGGAGACTGAGAGTCCTGGAGACTGAGAGTCTTAGAGACTGAGAGTCTTAGAGACTGAGAGTCTGAGAGACTGAGAGTCTGAGAGACTGAGAGTCTTAGAGACTGAGAGTCTGAGACTGAGAGTCTTAGAGACTGAGAGTCTGAGAGACTGAGAGTCTGAGAGACTGAGAGTCTGAGAGACTGAGAGACTGAGAGACTGAGAGTCTGAGAGACTGAGAGTCTTAGAGACTGAGAGTCTTAGAGACTGAGAGTCTGAGAGACTGAGAGTCTGAGACTGAGAGTCTTAGAGACTGAGAGTCCTGGAGACTGAGAGTCTTAGAGACTGAGAGTCTGAGAGACTGAGAGTCTGAGAGACTGAGAGTCTTAGAGACTGAGACTCTAGAGACTGAGAGTCCTGGAGTCAGAGAGTCTTAGAGACTGGGAGTCAGAGAGTCTTAGAGACTGGGAGTCAGAGAGTCTTAGAGTATTTTTACAGTGTGCTGTGTACTTGTACTGCAGTCAATGATCTGGGTGACTCACTCAGCTGTTTACATAAAAGCCGTCAGGAGTCTGGGTTTCTTCACGGTGACTCATGCAAACATCTTTTCTCAGCACATCTTCATCACGCTCAGCACAATCTGACCCCGAGGGCTGAGTTAGCACTGTGGCTCCGACGCTGCTCAGAAATAAACGCCGATAATTCACAGCTCCTCCGCTAACGGACTTCCACTGATTGACACAGGAAGTCAGCGCCGCACACTTTCACGGTGATGATGAGGAGAAGGTGAAGATCAGCAGATACCTGCTGAGAAACGTGTCTTTGCTTCACGCCGTCTTTGTCTCCTGTGGGTAATTAACGACCTGCTGACATTCGTGTTGGCTGTAACGAGGTAAAGTTCACAAAGTGAAGCAAAGAGTGAGGCGACGCTAACGAGGTCAGCGAGGTCAAAAACATGTCAGTGTGTGAGGTGGACAGTCAGCTGTAGCTGCTGTTAGCTCAGTCTGTTAGCTGCTGTTAGCTCAGTCTGTTAGCTGCTGTTAGCTCAGTCTGTTAGCTGCTGTTAGCTCAGTCTGTTAGCTGCTGTTAGCTCAGTCTGTTAGCTGCTGTTAGCTCATGTTAGCTCAGTCTGTTAGCTGCTGTTAGCTCAGTCTGTTAGCTGCTGTTAGCTCTGTGTCGCTGACTCCTGTGTCTCTGACTCCTGTGTCTCTGACTCCTGTGTCTCTGACTCCTGACTCCT
Organism: Collichthys lucidus; assembly: GCA_004119915.2. Taxonomy (NCBI): domain Eukaryota; kingdom Metazoa; phylum Chordata; class Actinopteri; family Sciaenidae; genus Collichthys; species Collichthys lucidus. Next base: position 608,401 of record CM014099.1, on the reverse strand, counting down.
GTGTCTCTGACTCCTGTGTCTCTGACTCCTGACTCCTGTGTCTCTGACTCCTGTGTCTCTGACTCCTGACTCCTGTGTCTCTGACTCCTGTGTCTCTGACTCCTGACTCCTGTGTCTCTGACTCCTGTGTCGCTGACTCCTGTGTCTCTGACTCCTGTGTCTCTGACTCCTGTGTCTCTGACTCCTGACTCCTGTGTCTCTGACTCCTGTGTCTCTGACTCCTGACTCCTGTGTCTCTGACTCCTGACTCCTGTGTCTCTGACTCCTGTGTCTCTGACTCCTGACTCCTGTGTCTCTGACTCCTGACTCCTGTGTCTCTGACTCCTGTGTCTCTGACTCCTGACTCCTGTGTCTCTGACTCCTGTGTCTCTGACTCCTGTGTCTCTGACTCCTGTGTCTCTGACTCCTGTGTCTCTGACTCGTTCATAGACCTCCTTTCACCTCGACCCTGTTGCTCCCTCCATGTTTCCTTCCTCTCCTCAGGATTTACTCGGATCTCCTCCGGCGCTGGTAAATCTAAATCAGATCCAAATGGTTTGTTGGTGCCGGGTCCTGCGGGGCTGACGGGAGGAGGTCCGTCACAGCTCCACAAACACTGCTCTCCTTTCATTGTGGACTCTTTGTGGTCTGCATTAGCGGTGGAGGCTGGTGTCTGCGGACCGAGCCGGCTGTCACGTCTGATCGGTGGAACATGACGGCCTCATGTGAACGAGGAGGCTCCACAGGTCAGAGGTCACTGACAACAAACTACAAGACCCACAATGCACTCAGGTCGGACTACAAAACACTCAGCTGAGGGATCCTGAACAACGACACTATGTATATATATATGTGTGTGTGTGTGTGTGTGTGTGTGTGTGTGAATGAACTTTGACCTTTGACCGTCATGATTTCTCTTTAGCTTTAGCCTAAACTCACTAAAGTAGCTAACCGCTAACTAGCTGCTGCTAGCTGAATCTGCTGTTAGCATGCTAACAGAACCGGACCGGACCGGGTTGGAGTCACAGCGTCTGAGTCCAGCAGGGACTGACGTGACTCACAGACTCTGATACGCAGCGAGCGCTAACTGTGTTAGCTCAGCCGTGCAGCTGAAACACGTGTCGCTAACATGATGCACAAACACGCTAACCTGTGACGCGGCTGCTGTCACCGTGAGTCTGTTGGAATCTCACATCAGTTCATTCATCACGACCCCGATTCATCCTCAGCGAGTCGGCTCGGCGTGAACAGCCTGATCCATTATTCCAAGAACTCGACAGTTTAAAAGAAGCACGACGAGAACGAGGAGAACCGAGTCCTGGCTCCAGTAAACCTGGACAGAGTCTCCGTGACTGCAGACTGTCTAAAACCTGGACGTAGTCTCTGTGGCGTCCCCGCAGACTGTCTAAAACCTGGACGTAGTCTCTGTGGCGTCCCCGCAGACTGTCTAAAACCTGGACGTAGTCTCCGTGACGTCCCCGCAGACTGTCTAAAACCTGGACGTAGTCTCTGTGACGTCCCCGCAGACTGTCTAAAACCTGGACGTAGTCTCCGTGACGTCCCCGCAGACTGTCTAAAACCTGGATGTAGTCTTGGTGACGTCCCCACAGACTGCCTAAAACCTGGATGTAGTCTCCGTGACTGCAGACTGTCTAAAACCTGGACGTAGTCTCCGTGACGTCCCCACAGACTGTCTAAAACCTGGACGTAGTCTCCGTGACGTCCCCGCAGACTGTCTAAAACCTGGATGTAGTCTCCGTGACGTCCCCACAGACTGTCTAAAACCTGGACGTAGTCTCCGTGACGTCCCCGCAGACTGTCTAAAACCTGGACGTAGTCTCCGTGACGTCCCCGCAGACTGTCTAAAACCTGGACGTAGTCTTCGTGACGTCCCCGCAGACTGTCTAAAACCTGGATGTAGTCTTGGTGACGTCCCCACAGACTGCCTAAAACCTGGATGTAGTCTCCGTGACTGCAGACGGTCTAAAACCTGGATGTAGTCTCTGTGACGTCCCCGCAGACTGTCTAAAACCTGGACGTAGTCTCTGTGACGTCCCGCAGACTGTCTAAAACCTGGACGTAGTCTCCGTGACGTCCCCGCAGACTGTCTAAAACCTGGACGTAGGCTCCGTGACTGCAGACTGTCTAAAACCTGGACGTAGGCTCCGTGACTGCAGACTGTCTAAAACCTGGACGTAGGCTCCGTGACTGCAGACCGTCTAAAACCTGGACCTGGATCAGTGGTCTGGGGTCACCTCTGTCACGTCTCTTCAGTTTGAAGTGAGCTGCAGTTTGTCAGAGTCTTTCAGGACTGGTTCAGTCTTCCTCAGTCCTGACTCACAGTCCTTCAGCCTCGCCGCTAATAGCCAAGTGACATTTGGAAGTGAGTGGAAAAACGAGGAACGGTGGAAAGAGGAAGCGTGAAACTGTTGTGATCCTGTTCAGTTTCTCAGTGAGATAAAGACGGACCCTGCCAGTCCGGAGCCGCACAATGAAGCTTCTGTTGTCTTCGTTCCAGTCCGACCTCAGCGAGCTGGAAAACTGACGAACAAACAACAGACTGACTGTCTGTAGTGGAGCCGTTTGTCCTGAGGGGGCGCCAGAGTCACTGAAGACTGACGGATTATCCTCTGAGGAGCAGGACCAGGATTTAAAGTCTCTGAAACGACGTGACGCAGCCGTCCACGATATGTTGCAGATCTTTAGGATCAATGGCAGCGTCTTAAACTTTACAACTCATTCCTCCAGGAAACCTTCACAATAAAAGTCTGACTTCCTGTCTGTACACAGGACTGAGTGAAATTATTTCAATGAACTTCATAAAATAATCTAATCATAATAATTATAATGGTTCAGAGCTTGCACACGTCATGACGGCGTCTGGCTTATCGGCTGTGTGATGTCTGCAGCCAGTGGAAAAGACGATTTGTCCAGCAGGACGAATAAAACGTCCCAGTGTGTTTTCATGTGAGAGGCAGCTGAGAACAGTCGTACTGTAAACAGAGCTCGCCGTATTACTGCACCATATATATTAGGTCATTTGGCTCGGCCCACGAGTCCCATTTAGCAGCTGATAAAAGCATTTGGGATGAATGCTGGAGCCCCGGGCGGCTTGGAGGAGTCCCTCACCTCATCTGGGTTCAGTCATTGAACGCTCTCCACGGAGCTGCTCAGACGGCCGCTTGGACGGCTGCAGGGGAAAGTGTGGGCAGACCGAGACACGCGCAGATGAGCAGCATCAAAGGTGGAGCTGGCCGCCGCTTCACGCTGGAAAAACCATCGCGGGCTGCACGGGCCAGAGAAGAAGAGAAGACGCAGAGGAGGGGAAGTGGAGGTGGTGGTGGTGGTGAAGTGGAGGGCGGGGGTGCGCCGTATTAATGGTCCACTTTATTGCTCGGTACTGTTAAAATGAAGAGCTCAGGTTTCATGACAGCACTTCAGGCGTCCACGCTCGACTTGTTCCTCCAGCGCTGGTTTCAGTTACTGTGTCAGTCTGCAGCGACCCGAGACGCCCGAGTCAACGAGACGCTGCTGAGTGACGGGCCGAGGACGAGACCACAGCTTCCACCCAATCACAGTACTTTTACCCCACTACACCAGTCTGACTGTTACTCTGTCATCATTACACCTAATATGATTCATCCTCGGGCGACCACGAACTAAATCTGAATTACATCTGATGACGTCCATCCAACAGCCGAGACAGATGACGACAAACCACAAACATTTGAGGTTGTCATGTGGTCACCAGAGTCATAGGGTCCATCATCATGGGACCATGAACGTCTGTATGAAGTGAAGTAGCTGTTTTAGTCTCTGAGGAGTGACGCTGGTCCCCATCTGACGGTCAACGTTTCACCTCAACACATTTCAGTGATCGATCATCGGCTTCATCATCCCGTCAACCATCAACACGTTGATGAAGCCGTCACACCAAACAAACAACATACTGCTGATCTGATCACATTTTCCTGTAGTGGGTTTAAAAACCTAAAGTCTGAAGGTGGCGCTAGAGGACAGGTCATGAAAATCGAAAGGTTTCGTCCTCTGAGGAGCAGGAATGTGATAGAAACCGGCATTAAGGCTGGTGGTGCTAGAAGGAAGGATCATCCTGTAGGGACCATGAATATCATCATAATTTCATGAATACTATGATAGCATCCATGCTAACATTTTGGTAGCATGTGTTTCCCTCCACTTCCAGCCTTTGTGCTAAGCTAAGCTAACAGATCGACTCTGTCCTGGACACAGATGAAACTTTCCAGTGCGTCACGCCGTCTGTCGTTCGTCTGTCGTTCTTCTTTCGTTCTTCTGTCGTTCGTCTGTCGTTCGTCTGTCGTTCGTCTGTCGTTCTTCTTTCGTTCTTCTGTCGTTCGTCTGTCGTTCGTCTGTCGTTCTTCTGTCGTTCGTCTGTCGTTCTTCTGTCGTTCGTCTGTCGTTCGTCTGTCGCTCTTCTGTCGTTCGTCTGTCGTTCTTCTGTCGTTCGTCTGTCGTTCGTCTGTCGTTCTTCTGTCGTCCGTCTGTCGTCCGTCTGTCGTTCGTCTGTCGTTCGTCTGTCGTTCTTCTGTCGTTCGTCTGTCGTTCTTCTGTCGTTCGTCTGTCGTCCGTCTGTCGTCCGTCTGTTGTCCGTCTGTCCTTCGTCTGTCGTCCGTCTGTCGTCCTTCTGTCGTTCGTCTGTCGTTCGTCTGTCGTTTGTCTGTCGTTCGTCTGTCGTCCGTCTGTCGTCCGTCTGTCGTTCGTCTGTCGTTCGTCTGTCGTCCGTCTGTCGTTCGCCTGTCGTCCGTCTGTCGCCCGTCTGTCGTTCGTCTGTCCGTCTGTCGTTCGTCTGTCGTTTGTCTGTCGTTCATCTGTCGTCCTTCTGTCGTTTGTCTGTTGTTTGTCTGTCGTTCGTCTGTCGTCCGTCTGTCGTTCGTCTGTCGTCCTTCTGTCGTCCGTCTGTCGTCCGTCTGTCGTTCGTCTGTCGTCCTTCTGTCGTTCGTCTGTCGTTCATCTGTCATCCTTCTGTCGTTTGTCGTTCGTCTGTCGTCCGTCTGTCGTCCGTCTGTCGTTCGTCTGTCGTTCGTCTGTCGTCCTTCTGTCGTTTGTCTGTCGTCCTTCTGTCGTTTGTCTGTCGTTCGTCTGTCGTTCGTCTGTCGTCCTTCTGTTGTTTGTCTGTCGTTCGTCTGTCGTTTGTCTGTCGTCCTTCTGTCGTTCGTCTGTCGTCCGTCTGTTGTTCGTCTCACGTTCGTCTGTCGTCCTTCTGTCGTTCTTCTGTCGTTTGTCTGTCGTCCGTCTGTCGTTCGTCTGTCATCCTTCTGTCGTTCGTCTGTCGTCCTTCTGTCGTTCGTCTGTCGTTTGTCTGTCGTCCGTCTGTCGTCCGTCTGTCGTTCGTCTGTCGTTCGTCTGTCGTCCTTCTGTCGTTCAACTGTCGTTCGTCTGTCGTCCGTCTGTCGTTCGTCTGTCGTTCGTCTGTTGTCCTTCTGTTGTTTGTCTGTCGTTTGTCTGTCGTTCGTCTGTCGTTCGTCTGTCGTTGTCTGTCGTTCGTCTGTCGTTTGTCTGTCGTCCGTCTGTCGTTTGTCCGTCGTTCGTCTGTCGTTCATCTGTCGTCCTTCTGTCGTTTGTCTGTTGTTTGTCTGTCGTTCATCTGTCGTCCTTCTGTCGTTTGTCTGTTGTTTGTCTGTCGTTCGTCTGTCGTCCGTCTGTCGTCCTTCTGTCGTTCGTCTGTCGTTCGTCTGTCGTCCTTCTGTGGTCCGTCTGTCGTTCGTCTGTCGTCCGTCTGTCGTCCGTCTGTCGTTCGTCTGTCGTCCTTCTGTCGTTCGTCTGTCGTTCATCTGTCATCCTTCTGTCGTCTGACGTCCGTCTGTCGTTCGTCTGTCGTTCGTCTGTCGTTCATCTGTCATCCTTCTGTCGTTTGTCGTTCGTCTGTCGTCCTTCTGTCGTTCGTCTGTCGTTCATCTGTCATCCTTCTGTCGTTTGTCGTTCGTCTGTCGTCCGCCTGTCGTCCGTCTGTCGTTCGTCTGTCGTTCGTCTGTCGTCCTTCTGTCGTCCGTCTGTCGTCCTTCTGTCGTTTGTCTGTCGTTCGTCTGTCGTCCTTCTGTTGTTTGTCTGTCGTTCGTCTGTCGTTTGTCTGTCGTTTGTCTGTCGTCCTTCTGTCGTTCGTCTGTCGTCCGTCTGTTGTTCGTCTCACGTTCGTCTGTCGTCCTTCTGTCGTTCTTCTGTCGTTTGTCTGTCGTCCGTCTGTCGTCCGTCTGTCGTTCGTCTGTCATCCTTCTGTCGTTCGTCTGTCGTCCTTCTGTCGTTCGTCTGTCGTTTGTCTGTCGTCCGTCTGTCGTTCGTCTGTCGTTCGTCTGTCGTCCGTCTGTCGTCCGTCTGTCGTTCGTCTGTCGTTCGTCTGTTGTCCTTCTGTTGTTTGTCTGTCGATTGTCTGTCGTTCGTCTGTCGTTCGTCTGTCGTTCGTCTGTCGTTCGTCTGTCGTTCGTCTGTCGTCCGTCTGTCGTTCGTCTGTCGTTCGTCTGTTGTCCTTCTGTTGTTTGTCTGTCGATTGTCTGTCGTTCGTCTGTCGTCCGTCTGTCGTTTGTCCGTCGTTCGTCTGTCGTTCATCTGTCGTCCTTCTGTCGTTTGTCTGTTGTTTGTCTGTCGTTCATCTGTCGTCCTTCTGTCGTTTGTTGTTTGTCTGTCGTTCGTCTGTCGTCCGTCTGTCGTCCTTCTGTCGTTCGTCTGTCGTTCGTCTGTCGTCCTTCTGTCGTCCGTCTGTCGTTCGTCTGTCGTCCGTCTGTCGTCCGTCTGTCGTTCGTCTGTCGTCCTTCTGTCGTTCGTCTGTCGTTCATCTGTCATCCTTCTGTCGTCTGACGTCCGTCTGTCGTTCGTCTGTCGTTCGTCTGTCGTTCGTCTGTCGTTCATCTGTCATCCTTCTGTCGTTTGTCGTTCGTCTGTCGTTCGTCTGTCGTCCTTCTGTCGTCCATCTGTCGTTCGTCTGTCGTTCATCTGTCATCCTTCTGTCGTTTGTCGTTCGTCTGTCGTCCTTCTGTCGTTTGTCTGTCGTCCTTCTGTCGTCCTTCTGTCGTTTGTCTGTCGTTCGTCTGTCGTTCGTCTGTCGTCCTTCTGTTGTTTGTCTGTCGTTTGTCTGTCGTTCGTCTGTCGTTTGTCTGTCGTCCTTCTGTCGTTCGTCTGTCGTCCGTCTGTCGTCCGTCTGTCGTTCGTCTGACGTTCGCCTGTCGTCCTTCTGTCGTCCTTCTGTCGTCCGTCTGTCGTTCGTCTGTCGTCCTTCTGTCGTCCGTCTGTCGTTCGTCTGTCGTCCTTCTGTCGTTCGTCTGTCGTCCGTCTGTCGTTCGTCTGTCGTTCGTCTGTCGTCCTTCTGTCGTTTGTCTGTCGTCCGTCTGTCGTCCGTCTGTCGTTCGTCTGTCGTTCGTCTGTCGTCCTTTTGTCGTCCGTCTGTCGTTCGTCTGTCGTTCGTCTGTCGTTCGTCTGTCGTCCGTCTGTCGTTCGTCTGTCGTCCTTCTGTCGTTCGTCTGTCGTCCGTCTGTTGTTTGTCTGTCGTCCTTCTGTCGTCCTTCTGTCGTTTGTCTGTCGTTCGTCTGTCGTCCTGTTCCTTCTGTTGTTTGTCTGTCGTTTGTCTGTCGTTCGTCTGTCGTTTGTCTGTCGTCCTTCTGTCGTTCGTCTGTCGTCCGTCTGTCGTCCGTCTGTCGTTCGTCTGACGTTCGCCTGTCGTCCTTCTGTCGTCCTTCTGTCGTCCGTCTGTCGTCCGTCTGTCGTCCGTCTGTCGTTCGTCTGTCGTCCTTCTGTCGTCCGTCTGTCGTCCGTCTGTCGTCCGTCTGTCGTTCGTCTGTCGTCCTTCTGTCGTCCGTCTGTCGTTCGTCTGTCGTCCTTCTGTCGTTCGTCTCGTCCGTCTGTCGTTCGTCTGTCGTTCGTCTGTCGTCCTTCTGTCGTTTGTCTGTCGTCCGTCTGTCGTCCGTCTGTCGTTCGTCTGTCGTTCGTCTGTCGTCCTTCTGTCGTCCGTCTGTCGTTCGTCTGTCGTTCGTCTGTCGTTCGTCTGTCGTTCGTCTGTCGTTCGTCTGTCGTCCGTCTGTCGTTCGTCTGTCGTCCTTCTGTCGTTCGTCTGTCGTCCGTCTGTCGTTTGTCTGTCGTTCGTCTGTCGTTCGTCTGTCGTTTGTCTGTTGTCCGTCTGTCACGGCTCCTGTAAGAGGATCGACCGCTGGACGTCCGCGCAGCTTCTTATCGATTGTCTGTTTCTGAATCCTGAGCTTTTCATTTCCTGGAAGTTGATGTGAGCGCGTGCAGACAGTCGGGAGCCGGACTCATGAATATGTGGAACAGTTGGACAGGTAGCGCGACCGTTGACGAGCAGCGTCTTACTGTCACTGAAGCCAGTAAGTGAGTGCGACGTGACATTTCCCAGACTCTGTTGACGAGCTGTCGCAGCTCTTTAATTCTGACCCGGAGCGAGACGTCGTCGTCTGAATCCGCCCACGTCACTGCTTTCCACATCAGCGTTTATCATGTAAGAAGAGCACGGCCTCATGGGAAAATCATTCACAGATTTACAACAGAATGAAGATGAAAACCACGAAACATCTGCTGCAGAAGAAGAAGCTGCTGTTTCATTCACTTCAGGGCCTGTGAGATATAAATATATTTACACTGTGTTCAAATGAAACGGGACGTGTTGATGTGAAGCAGAGTCAGTGGACGTCGCGTTAACGTAACGTAAAGCTGGTGCTTATTGAACAAACTGCAGTTCTGGTCCTGATGGACCGAGTGGTTCAGAAGTCCTCAGGGTCCAGGAGGACCTGCAGTCCGTCCTCGTCCATGGCTGTGATGTCACAGTCGATGGACGTGCACGACCGTCTCCGTCTTCTTAAACGATGAAACAAAGTTCTCTCCTGTGTTTTGGAGATCTCCGTGCACTCAGGTGAGGCACCTGGACCTGATCCACATCATAAATGAATCATTTCTACATGAACTAAACTTTTTGTCCAGGACGCGACCGAGCTGACCGGAGACTGAACCGTGAGGATAAACTCTGATCGATCCGTTGGAAACATCACGTCAGCTCTTTGCTTGTTTCTTCATGAACTCCTCCGTGACCCGCAGGTGATGATCCACCGTCTGAAAACATGGAGGCCACATCAGAGTGCCGGTGTGTGGGTGGAGCGTGCAGCTGTGGGTGGAGGTGTTATGATGGATAGTTTTTCCTCTCCAGCTCATCCTGAGGTCGTGATGGAGCAGACGGCGTCTGTGTGGCCACATGGAGTCTCTCAGCCGGAGCTCCAGCTTTTAAACACACCTGAGTCCTCAGAGCCCAGGTCGAAGTCCTCAACACAAAGAAATGAACAGCTGGGCCGAGGACTGAGCCCAGCCGGTGAACCGGACCAGCTCACAGATACAAAAAGACCGGCCTGTCTTCCTGTGCGTCACGGCTCATCACAAACTCCACCTGGACGAGTATTTTTAGAGAGGAAACTCCTCTGAGGAGCTCATCAATCAACAAGCTGCTAAATTTAGTTTGACTTCACCTCCGGACTGACCCGGGACCGGCTCTGGAAAAAACTCATCGTGAAGGCATCGTGTCTGTTATTAGGTGGTTACAGAACGTTTTCTGAACGTTAGAGCAGCGTTTCCCAGAGAGACACTGATGTTTGTGTCCATCTGTCCTCCAGTTCTGTTCTGTCTCCGTGTTCACTGTTAGACTGGACCCTGCCGGTTCAGAGGTTCTGTCTCTGTGTTCACTGTTAGACTGGACACTGCCGGTTCAGAGGTTCTGTCTCTGTGTTCGCTGTTAGACTGGACACTGCCGGTTCAGAGGTTCTGTCTCTGTGTTCACTGTTAGACTGGACACTGCCGGTTCAGAGGTTCTGTCACCGTGTTCACTGTTAGACTGGACACTGCCGGTTCAGAGGTTCTGTCACCGTGTTCACTGTTAGACTGGACACTGCCGGTTCAGAGGTTCTGTCTCTGTGTTCGCTGTTAGACTGGACGCTGCCGGTTCAGAGGTTCTGTCGCTGTGTTCGCTGTTAGACTGGACACTGCCGGTTCAGAGGTTCTGTCGCTGTGTTCGCTGTTAGACTGGACACTGCCGGTTCAGAGGTTCTGTGACTGTGTTCACTGTTAGACTGGACACTGCCGGTTCAGAGGTTCTGTGACTGTGTTCACTGTTAGACTGGACACTGCCGGTTCAGAGGTTCTGGCTGTGTTCACTGTTAGACTGGACACTGCCGGTTCAGAGGTTCTGTGACTGTGTTCACTGTTAGACTGGACACTGCCGGTTCAGAGGTTCTGCTGTGTTCACTGTTAGACTGGACACTGCCGGTTCAGAGGTTCTGTCGCTGTGTTCACTGTTAGACTGGACACTGCCGGTTCAGAGGTTCTGTCGTTGTGTTACTGTTAGACTGGACACTGCCGGTTCAGAGGTTCTGTCTCTGTGTTCACTGTTAGACTGGACACTGCCGGTTCAGAGGTTCTGTCGCTGTGTTCACTGTTAGACTGGACACTGCCGGTTCAGAGGTTTCGCTGTGTTCACTGTTAGACTGGACACTGCCGGTTCAGAGGTTCTGCCGCTGTGTTCACTGTTAGACTGGACACTGCCGGTTCAGAGGTTCTGTCGCTGTGTTCACTGTTAGACTGGACACTGCCGGTTCAGAGGTTCTGTCTCTGTGTTCACTGTTAGACTGGACACTGCCGGTTCAGAGGTTCTGTCTCTGTGTTCACTGTTAGACTGGACACTGCCGGTTCAGAGGTTCTGTCTCTGTGTTCACTGTTAGACTGGACACTGCCGGTTCAGAGGTTCTGTCTCTGTGTTCACTGTTAGACTGGACACTGCCGGTTCAGAGGTTCTGTCGCCGTGTTCACTGTTAGACTGGACACTGCTGGTTCAGAGGCTGGTAGCATCGAGCTACTGTGCAGACTAATTTGATTGGCTCGTTAGTGCTCTACCAGTGCGCTGATTGGCTGTGGGACCCCCAGCTGCTTTTATTCCCAGCGGCCGTCCCCCAATCAGTAGACAGGAAGTAGAACCTCCTGGTTATTACGGGTCTGTGTGCTTCTTTCCACCTGCATGTGGTTCTGATTTGGACATGAGGCAAAGTGTTTTCATTGGCCGCCGCCAGCGCTCAGTTCCTGTTACAGACACTCTTTTGTGCGTCGTCCTCTCTACTTTTACTTCCTCGTACACGGAGGTAAGAGGCCGCTCAGCTTTTCTTCATCCAGCTAATTGGGAGCCACTTTACCCCTCCTCCACCTTCATCCACCCCCAGCCCACCTCTCTGCTCGTTATGACAGGGTTAATGGCTTTACTGAGAGGGTCCTCTTTTACTGGTGCTGCTGGTTTCTGCTGGGCCTCAGAACCAATTACGGTAATCAAAGCCAATATGTGGATCCAGAGCGAGGAGCCACATGTGGAGCTTCAGGTGTAAACCATCTATGGAGGCTTTCTCCGGCTGCAGAATGACTCCTTGTTTCAACGCTGCAGTGAGCACATCCCATCGCATTAAGAGCTTCATAAAATAAATTCAAATACACGGCGTTAATAATCCTCATCAGAACATCAATGTTGGAAGACCCGGTTTGTTGGTGCTGAATCGTTAAATCTTCAGACAGTCCTTCACGATTACGAGCTGATGAACTGTTAATTAATTACCCTCAAAGTTAACGAGTGTTTTTCAATCTCTGGCAGCTTCATGCTCGGTCAGACGTGGTTTGTTCCGTGTGCCTGGTTTGTAAAACATCACGATGATCCTCTGCAGCGTTTTCCATGAAGTTGCAGAAAAGTCAGATTCGACTTTTTGCAGACGATGCTGTGTCGTTTAGCTGGAAGTCAGTCTGAAGACATTTTGATTCATGGTGCATGACCTCAAAGTCCTGACGCTGTTGCTCAGTCGTTCATTCGTCTCTCTGTCCCGTCAGGTTCATGTCCGTCCCGTCAGCTCTGAGTTCCCACCGTGACATTCACGCAGTAACAAAGAATGTGGCCCTGCAGCAGCTGCAGATGTTTATTCAGTCTGTCAGGTTTATTTTTAGACTACGACGGGGTCAAAGGTCAACTCATGAGGCTTAAACCCACAACATCTGTCAGGGAGAGTCTGGAAAACCAATCAGAGGTGAGGACAGACCTCCAAGAAAACAAACTCCAGCGAGAAGATGATCTCTAATGTTTCAATGAACTGATTCTACACGTGAAGAAAACATTTTATTTGTGTTTTAAGATTCAGACTGTGGCTGCAAACTGGAACAAGATTTTTATTTGTTTGAGGCCTCGTGTCTGATGTGAGATCTGGATTCTGGAACCAATGTACCAGACATCAGGATCCATCCTGGTGGTCCACTCACTCTGTGGAACTCTTGGGCGGTCCATTACACAAAATGACCCTCAACACCATCAAGACCCTCAACACCATCAAGACCCTCAACACCATCAAGACCCTCAACACCATCAAGACCCTCAACACTATCAAGACCCTCAACACCATCAAGACCCTCAACACCATCAAGACCCTCAACACTATCAAGACCCTCAACACCATCAAGACCCTCAACACCATTAAGACCCTCAACACTATCAAGACCCTCAACACTATCAAGACCCTCAACACCATCAAGACCCTCAACACTATCAAGACCCTCAACACCATCAAGACCCTCAACACCATCAAGACCCTCAACACCATCAAGACCCTCAACACCATTAAGACCCTCAACACCATCAAGACCCTCAACACCATCAAGACCCTCAACACCATCAAGACCCTCAACACTATCAAGACCCTCAACACCATCAAGACCCTCAACACTATCAAGACCCTCAACACCATCAAGACCCTCAACACTATCAAGACCCTCAACACCATCAAGACCCTCAACACTATCAAGACCCTCAACACTATCAAGACCCTCAACACCATCAAGACCCTCAACACTATCAAGACCCTCAACACCATTAAGACCCTCAACACCATCAAGACCCTCAACACTATCAAGACCCTCAACACCATCAAGACCTTCAACACCATCAAGACCCTCAACACTATTAAGACCCTCAACACCATCAAGACCCTCAACACCATCAAGACCCTCAACACCATCAAGACCCTCAACACTATCAAGACCCTCAACATCAGTCCAACTGTTGGTCCAGATGTTTGACCTGAATGATTTAGGTCTGGACTTGGTTCTATCTGGTACCTTCCTGTTAAAACTTGTCGATGGACTCGTCAATGTCAATTTTCATGAACCGACTAATCGTAGCACAGATGGATTCATGTTACAGTAGGTGTTGGTGGGTCTTGGTGGTGGTGGGTCTTGGTGGTGGTGGGTCTTGGTCTTGGTGGTGGGTCTTGGTCTTGGTGGTGGTGGGTCTCTCAGGGACGATGGTGGGTCTTGGTCTTGGTGTTGGTGCGTCTTGGTGGTAGTGGGTCTTGGTGGTGGTGGGTCTTGGTGGTGGTGGGTCTGGGTCTTGGTGGTGGGTCTTGGTCTTGGTGGTGGTGGGTCTCTCAGGGACGATGGTGGGTCTTGGTCTTGGTGGGTCTTGGTCTTGGTAGGTCTTGGTCTTGGTGGTGGTGGGTCTCTCAGGGACGATAGTGGGTCTCTCAGGGACGATGGTGTGTCTCTCAGGGACGATAGTGGGTCTCTCAGGGACGATGGGGGGTCTTGGTCTTGGTGGGTCTTGGTCTTGGTAGGTCTTGGTCTTGGTGGTGGTGGGTAGGGATCTTGGTGGTGGTGGGTCTCTCAGGGACGATGGTGTGTCTCTCAGGGACGATGGTGTGTCTCTCAGGGACGATGGTGTGTCTCTCAGGGACGATAGTGGGTCTCTCAGGGACGATGGGGGGTCTTGGTCTTGGTGGGTCTGGGTCTTGGTGGTGGTGGGTCTCTCAGGGACGATGGGGGGACCTGCAGACGTCCACATGTTAGACCTCATGTCTGTCTCTGGGTGAGTCGCGTGTCCGTTGTT
>CM014099.1:567184-589684 GCA_004119915.2 Collichthys lucidus | reverse complement strand
AGGAGTCATTCTGCAGCCGGAGAAAGCCTCCATAGATGGTTTACACCTGAAGCTCCACATGTGGCTCCTCGCTCTGGATCCACATATTGGCTTTGATTACCGTAATTGGTTCTGAGGCCCAGCAGAAACCAGCAGCACCAGTAAAAGAGGACCCTCTCAGTAAAGCCATTAACCCTGTCATAACGAGCAGAGAGGTGGGCTGGGGGTGGATGAAGGTGGAGGAGGGGTAAAGTGGCTCCCAATTAGCTGGATGAAGAAAAGCTGAGCGGCCTCTTACCTCCGTGTACGAGGAAGTAAAAGTAGAGAGGACGACGCACAAAAGAGTGTCTGTAACAGGAACTGAGCGCTGGCGGCGGCCAATGAAAACACTTTGCCTCATGTCCAAATCAGAACCACATGCAGGTGGAAAGAAGCACACAGACCCGTAATAACCAGGAGGTTCTACTTCCTGTCTGCTGATTGGGGGGCGGCCGCTGGGAATAAAAGCAGCTGGGGGTCCGACAGCCAATCAGCGCACTGGTAGAGCACTAACGAGCCAATCAAATTAGTCTGCACAGTAGCTCGATGCTACCAGCCTCTGAACCAGCAGCGTCCAGTCTAACAGTGAACACAGCGACAGAACCTCTGAACCGGCAGTGTCCAGTCCAACAGTGAACACAGCGACAGAACCTCTGAACCGGCAGTGTCCAGTCTAACAGTGAACACAGAGACAGAACCTCTGAACCGGCAGTGTCCAGTCTAACAGTGAACACAGAGACAGAACCTCTGAACCGGCAGTGTCCAGTCTAACAGTGAACACAGCGACAGAACCTCTGAACCGGCAGTGTCCAGTCTAACAGTGAACACAGAGACAGAACCTCTGAACCGGCAGTGTCCAGTCTAACAGTGAACACAGCGACAGAACCTCTGAACCGGCAGTGTCCAGTCTAACAGTGAACACAGCAGCAGAACCTCTGAACCGGCAGTGTCCAGTCTAACAGTGAACACAGTCACAGAACCTCTGAACCGGCAGTGTCCAGTCTAACAGTGAACACAGCGACAGAACCTCTGAACCGGCAGTGTCCAGTCTAACAGTGAACACAGCGACAGAACCTCTGAACCGGCAGTGTCCAGTCTAACAGTGAACACAGTCACAGAACCTCTGAACCGGCAGTGTCCAGTCTAACAGTAAACACAGCGACAGAACCTCTGAACCGGCAGTGTCCAGTCTAACAGTGAACACAGCAGCAGAACCTCTGAACCGGCAGTGTCCAGTCTAACAGTGAACACAGCAGCAGAACCTCTGAACCGGCAGTGTCCAGTCTAACAGTGAACACAGTCACAGAACCTCTGAACCGGCAGTGTCCAGTCTAACAGCGAACACAGCGACAGAACCTCTGAACCGGCAGTGTCCAGTCTAACAGCGAACACAGTCACAGAACCTCTGAACCGGCAGTGTCCAGTCTAACAGTGAACACAGAGACAGAACCTCTGAACCGGCAGTGTCCAGTCTAACAGTGAACACAGAGACAGAACAGAACTGGAGGACAGATGGACACAAACATCAGTGTCTCTCTGGGAAACGCTGCTCTAACGTTCAGAAAACGTTCTGTAACCACCTAATAACAGACACGATGCCTTCACGATGAGTTTTTTCCAGAGCCGGTCCCGGGTCAGTCCGGAGGTGAAGTCAAACTAAATTTAGCAGCTTGTTGATTGATGAGCTCCTCAGAGGAGTTTCCTCTCTAAAAATACTCGTCCAGGTGGAGTTTGTGATGAGCCGTGACGCACAGGAAGACAGGCCGGTCTTTTTGTATCTGTGAGCTGGTCCGGTTCACCGGCTGGGCTCAGTCCTCGGCCCAGCTGTTCATTTCTTTGTGTTGAGGACTTCGACCTGGGCTCTGAGGACTCAGGTGTGTTTAAAAGCTGGAGCTCCGGCTGAGAGACTCCATGTGGCCACACAGACGCCGTCTGCTCCATCACGACCTCAGGATGAGCTGGAGAGGAAAAACTATCCATCATAACACCTCCACCCACAGCTGCATGCTCCACCCACACACCGGCACTCTGATGTGGCCTCCATGTTTTCAGACGGTGGATCATCACCTGCGGGTCACGGAGGAGTTCATGAAGAAACAAGCAAAGAGCTGACGTGATGTTTCCAACGGATCGATCAGAGTTTATCCTCACGGTTCAGTCTCCGGTCAGCTCGGTCGCGTCCTGGACAAAAAGTTTAGTTCATGTAGAAATGATTCATTTATGATGTGGATCAGGTCCAGGTGCCTCACCTGAGTGCACGGAGATCTCCAAAACACAGGAGAGAACTTTGTTTCATCGTTTAAGAAGACGGAGACGGTCGTGCACGTCCATCGACTGTGACATCACAGCCATGGACGAGGACGGACTGCAGGTCCTCCTGGACCCTGAGGACTTCTGAACCACTCGGTCCATCAGGACCAGAACTGCAGTTTGTTCAATAAGCACCAGCTTTACGTTACGTTGACGCGACGTCCACTGACTCTGCTTTACATCAACACGCCTCGTTTCATTTGAACACAGTGTAAATATATTTATATCTCACAGGCCCTGAAGTGAATAAAACAGCAGCTTCTTCTTCTGCAGCAGATGTTTCGTGGTTTTCATCTTTATTCTGTTGTAAATCTGTGAATGATTTTCCCATGAGGCCGTGCTCTTCTTACATGATAAACGCTGATGTGGAAAGCAGTGACGTGGGCGGATTCAGACGACGACGTCTCGCTCCGGGTCAGAATTAAAGAGCTGCGACAGCTCGTCAACAGAGTCTGGGAAATGTCACGTCGCACTCACTTACTGGCTTCAGTGACAGTAAGACGCTGCTCGTCAATGGTCGCGCTACCTGTCCAACTGTTCCACATATTCATGAGTCCGGCTCCCGACTGTCTGCACGCGCTCACATCAACTTCCAGGAAATGAAAAGCTCAGGATTCAGAAACAGACAATCGATAAGAAGCTGCGCGGACGTCCAGCGGTCGATCCTCTTACAGGAGCCGTGACAGACGGACGACAGACGGACGACAGACGGACAACAGACGGACGACAGACGGACGACAGACAAACGACAGACGGACGACAGACGAACGACAGACGGACGACAGACGAACGACAGAAGGACGACAGACGAACGACAGACGGACGACAGACGAACGACAGACGGACGACAGACGAACGACAGAAGGACGACAGACGAACGACAGACGGACGACAGAAGGACGACAGACGAACGACAGACGGACGACAGACGAACGACAGACGAACGACAGACGGACGACAGACGGACGACAGAAGGACGACAGACGAACGACAGACGGACGACAGACGGACGACAGACAAACGACAGAAGGACGACAGACGAACGACAGACGAACGACAGACGGACGACAGACGAACGACAGACGGACGACAGACGAACGACAGACGGACGACAGAAGGACGACAGACGAACGACAGACGGACGACAGACGGACGACAGACGAACGACAGACGAACGACAGACGAACGACAGACGAACGACAGAAGGACGACAGACAAACGACAGACGAACGACAGACAAACAACAGAAGGACGACAGACGAACGACAGACAAACGACAGACGGACGACAGAAGGACGACAGACGAACGACAGACGGACGACAGACGGACGACAGACAAACGACAGAAGGACGACAGACGAACGACAGACGAACGACAGACGGACGACAGACGAACGACAGACGGACGACAGACGAACGACAGACGGACGACAGAAGGACGACAGACGAACGACAGACGGACGACAGACGGACGACAGACGAACGACAGACGAACGACAGACGAACGACAGACGAACGACAGAAGGACGACAGACAAACGACAGACGAACGACAGACAAACAACAGAAGGACGACAGACGAACGACAGACGAACGACAGACGGACGACAGAAGGACGACAGACGAACGACAGACGGACGACAGACGGACGACAGACAAACGACAGAAGGACGACAGACGAACGACAGACGAACGACAGACGGACGACAGACGAACGACAGAAGGACGACAGACGAACGACAGACGGACGACAGAAGGACGACAGACGAACGACAGACGGACGACAGACGAACGACAGACGGACGACAGAAGGACGACAGACGAACGACAGACGGACGACAGACGAACGACAGACGAACGACAGACGAACGACAGACGAACGACAGACGAACGACAGAAGGACGACAGACAAACGACAGACGAACGACAGACAAACAACAGAAGGACGACAGACGAACGACAGACGAACGACAGACAAACGACAGAAGGACGACAGACAAACGACAGAAGGACGACAGACGAATGACAAACGACAGAAGGATGACAGATGAACGACAGACGAACGACAGATGGACGACAGAAGGACGACAGACGAACGACAGACGAACGACAGAAGGACGACAGACGAACGACAGACGGACGACAGACGAACGACAGACGGACGACAGACGAACGACAGAAGGACGACAGACGAACGACAGACGGACGACAGAAGGACGACAGACGAACGACAGACGGACGACAGACGAACGACAGACGAACGACAGACGGACGACAGAAGGACGACAGACGAACGACAGACGGACGACAGACGGACGACAGGCGGACAACAGACGGACGACAGACGGACGACAGACGAACGACAGACGGACGACAGACGAACGACAGACGGACGACAGACGAACGACAGAAGGACGACAGACGAACGACAGACGGACGACAGACGAACGACAGACGGACGACAGACGAACGACAGAAAGACGACAGACGAACGACAGACGGACGACAGAAGGACGACAGACGAACGACAGACGGACGACAGACGAACGACAGACGGACGACAGAAGGACGACAGAAGGACGACAGACGAACGACAGACGGACGACAGACGGACGACAGACAAACGACAGAAGGACGACAGACGAACGACAGACGAACGACAGAAGGACGACAGACGAACGACAGACGGACGACAGAAGGACGACAGACGAACGACAGACGGACGACAGAAGGACGACAGACGAACGACAGACGGACGACAGACGAACAACAGACGGACGACAGAAGGACGACAGACGAACGACAGACGAACGACAGACGGACGACAGACGAACGACAGACGAACGACAGACGAACGACAGAAGGACGACAGACAAACGACAGACGAACGACAGACAAACAACAGAAGGACGACAGACGAACGACAGACGAACGACAGACAAACGACAGAAGAACGACAGACAAACGACAGAAGGACGACAGACGAATGACAAACGACAGAAGGATGACAGATGAACGACAGACGAACGACAGATGAACGACAGACGAACGACAGATGAACGACAGACGAACGACAGATGGACGACAGACGAACGACAGACGGACGTCAGACGACAGATGAACGACAGACGAACGACAGAAGGACGACAGACGAACGACAGACGGACGACAGACGGACGACAGACGAAGGACAGACGGACGACAGAAGGACGACAGACGAACGACAGACGAACGACGGACAAGCGACAGACGGACGACAGACAAACGACAGACGAACGACAGACAAACGACAGACGAACGACAGACGAACGACAGACAAATGACAGACAAACAACAGAAGGACAACAGACGAACGACAGACGAACGACAGACGGACGACAGACGAACGACAGACAAACGACAGACGAACGACAGAAGGACGACAGACGAACGACAGACGAACGACAGACGGACGACAGACGGACGACAGACGAACGACAGACAAACGACAGACGAACGACAGAAGGACGACAGACGAACGACAGAAGGACGACAGACGAACGACAGACGGACGACAGACAAACGACAGAAGAACGACAGAAGGACGACAGACGAACGTCAGACGAACGACAGACGGACGACAGACGAACGACAGACGAACGACAGACGAACGACAGAAGGACGACAGACGAACGACAGACAAACGACAGAAGGACGACAGACAAACGACAGAAGGACGACAGATGAACGACAGACGAACGACAGACGGACGACAGACGGACGACAGACGAACGACAAACGACAGAAGGATGACAGATGAACGACAGACGAACGACAGAAGGACGACAGACGAACGACAGACGGACGACAGACGGACGACAGAAGGACGACAGACGAACGACAGACGGACGACAGACAAACAACAGACAAACGACAGAAGGACGACAGAAGGACGACAGATGAACGACAGACGAACGACGGACGGACGACAGACGAACGACAGACAAACGACAGACGAACGACAGACGAACGACAGACAAACGACAGACAAACGACAGAAGGGCGACAGATGAACGACGGAAGGACAACAGACGAACGACAGACGAACGACAGACGGACAGACGAACGACAGACGGGCGACAGACGGACGACAGACGAACGACAGACGGACGACAGACGAACGACAGACGAACGACAGACGAACGACAGACGAACGACAGACGGACGACAGACGAACGACAGACGAACGACAGAAGGACGACAGACGGACGACAGACGAAGGACAGACGGACGACAGACGGACGACAGACGGACGACAGACGAACAACAGAAGAACGACAGACGAACGACAGACGAACGACAGACGAACGACAGACGAACGACAGAAGAACGAAAGAAGAACGACAGACGAACGACAGACGGCGTGACGCACTGGAAAGTTTCATCTGTGTCCAGGACAGAGTCAATCTGTTAGCTTAGCTTAGCACAAAGACTGGAAGTGGAGGGAAACACATGCTACCAAAATGTTAGCATGGATGCTATCATAGTATTCATGAAATTATGATGATATTCATGGTCCCTACAGGATGATCCTTCCTTCTAGCACCACCAGCCTTAATGCCGGTTTCTATCACATTCCTGCTCCTCAGAGGACGAAACCTTTCGATTTTCATGACCTGTCCTCTAGCGCCACCTTCAGACTTTAGGTTTTTAAACCCACTACAGGAAAATGTGATCAGATCAGCAGTATGTTGTTTGTTTGGCGTGACGGCTTCATCAACGTGTTGATGGTTGACGGGATGATGAAGCCGATGATCGATCACTGAAATGTGTTGAGGTGAAACGTTGACCGTCAGATGGGGACCAGCGTCACTCCTCAGAGACTAAAACAGCTACTTCGCTTCATACAGACGTTCATGGTCCCATGATGATGGACCCTATGACTCTGGTGACCACATGACAACCTCAAATGTTTGTGGTTTGTCGTCATCTGTCTCGGCTGTTGGATGGACGTCATCAGATGTAATTCAGATTTAGTTCGTGGTCGCCCGAGGATGAATCATATTAGGTGTAATGATGACAGAGTAACAGTCAGACTGGTGTAGTGGAGTAAAAGTACTGTGATTGGGTGGAAGCTGTGGTCTCGTCCTCGGCCCGTCACTCAGCAGCGTCTCGTTGACTCGGGCGTCTCGGGTCGCTGCGACTGACACAGTAACTGAAACCAGCGCTGGAGGAACAGTCGAGCGTGACGCCTGAAGTGCTGTCATGAAACCTGAGCTCTTCATTTTAACAGTACCGAGCAATAAAGTGGACCATTAATACGGCGCACCCCCCCCCCCACTTCACCACCACCACCACCTCCACTTCCCCTCCTCTGCGTCTTCTCTTCTTCTCTGGCCCGTGCAGCCCGCGATGGTTTTTCCAGCGTGAAGCGGCGGCCAGCTCCACCTTTGATGCTGCTCATCTGCGCGTGTCTCGGTCTGCCCACACTTTCCCCTGCAGCCGTCCAAGCGGCCGTCTGAGCAGCTCCGTGGAGAGCGTTCAATGACTGAACCCAGATGAGGTGAGGGACTCCTCCAAGCCGCCCGGGGCTCCAGCATTCATCCCAAATGCTTTTATCAGCTGCTAAATGGGACTCGTGGGCCGAGCCAAATGACCTAATATATATGGTGCAGTAATACGGCGAGCTCTGTTTACAGTACGACTGTTCTCAGCTGCCTCTCACATGAAAACACACTGGGACGTTTTATTCGTCCTGCTGGACAAATCGTCTTTTCCACTGGCTGCAGACATCACACAGCCGATAAGCCAGACGCCGTCATGACGTGTGCAAGCTCTGAACCATTATAATTATTATGATTAGATTATTTTATGAAGTTCATTGAAATAATTTCACTCAGTCCTGTGTACAGACAGGAAGTCAGACTTTTATTGTGAAGGTTTCCTGGAGGAATGAGTTGTAAAGTTTAAGACGCTGCCATTGATCCTAAAGATCTGCAACATATCGTGGACGGCTGCGTCACGTCGTTTCAGAGACTTTAAATCCTGGTCCTGCTCCTCAGAGGATAATCCGTCAGTCTTCAGTGACTCTGGCGCCCCCTCAGGACAAACGGCTCCACTACAGACAGTCAGTCTGTTGTTTGTTCGTCAGTTTTCCAGCTCGCTGAGGTCGGACTGGAACGAAGACAACAGAAGCTTCATTGTGCGGCTCCGGACTGGCAGGGTCCGTCTTTATCTCACTGAGAAACTGAACAGGATCACAACAGTTTCACGCTTCCCTCTTTCCACCGTTCCTCGTCTTTTCCACTCACTTCCAAATGTCACTTGGCTATTAGCGGCGAGGCTGAAGGACTGTGAGTCAGGACTGAGGAAGACTGAACCAGTCCTGAAAGACTCTGACAAACTGCAGCTCACTTCAAACTGAAGAGACGTGACGGAGGTGACCCCAGACCACTGATCCAGGTCCAGGTTTTAGACGGTCTGCAGTCACGGAGCCTACGTCCAGGTTTTAGACAGTCTGCAGTCACGGAGCCTACGTCCAGGTTTTAGACAGTCTGCAGTCACGGAGCCTACGTCCAGGTTTTAGACAGTCTGCGGGGACGTCACGGAGACTACGTCCAGGTTTTAGACAGTCTGCGGGACGTCACAGAGACTACGTCCAGGTTTTAGACAGTCTGCGGGGACGTCACAGAGACTACATCCAGGTTTTAGACCGTCTGCAGTCACGGAGACTACATCCAGGTTTTAGGCAGTCTGTGGGGACGTCACCAAGACTACATCCAGGTTTTAGACAGTCTGCGGGGACGTCACGAAGACTACGTCCAGGTTTTAGACAGTCTGCGGGGGACGTCACGGAGACTACGTCCAGGTTTTAGACAGTCTGCGGGGACGTCACGGAGACTACGTCCAGGTTTTAGACAGTCTGTGGGGACGTCACGGAGACTACATCCAGGTTTTAGACAGTCTGCGGGGACGTCACGGAGACTACGTCCAGGTTTTAGACAGTCTGTGGGGACGTCACGGAGACTACGTCCAGGTTTTAGACAGTCTGCAGTCACGGAGACTACATCCAGGTTTTAGGCAGTCTGTGGGGACGTCACCAAGACTACATCCAGGTTTTAGACAGTCTGCGGGGACGTCACGGAGACTACGTCCAGGTTTTAGACAGTCTGCGGGGACGTCACAGAGACTACGTCCAGGTTTTAGACAGTCTGCGGGGACGTCACGGAGACTACGTCCAGGTTTTAGACAGTCTGCGGGGACGCCACAGAGACTACGTCCAGGTTTTAGACAGTCTGCAGTCACGGAGACTCTGTCCAGGTTTACTGGAGCCAGGACTCGTGTTCTCCTCTCGTTCTCGTCGTGCTTCTTTTAAACCGTCGAGTTCTTGGAATAATGGATCAGGCTGTTCACGCCGAGCCGACTCGCTGAGGATGAATCGGGGTCGTGATGAATGAACTGATGTGAGATTCCAACAGACTCACGGTGACAGCAGCCGCGTCACAGGTTAGCGTGTTTGTGCATCATGTTAGCGTCACGTGTTTCAGCTGCACGGCTGAGCTAACACAGTTAGCGCTCGCTGCGTATCAGAGTCTGTGAGTCACGTCAGTCCCTGCTGGACTCAGACGCTGTGACTCCAACCCGGTCCGGTCCGGTTCTGTTAGCATGCTAACAGCAGATTCAGCTAGCAGCAGCTAGTTAGCGGTTAGCTACTTTAGTGAGTTTAGGCTAAAGCTAAAAAGAAATTATGACGGTCAAAGGTCAAAGTTCATTCACACACACACACACACACACACACATATATATATACATAGTGTCGTTGTTCAGGATCCCTCAGCTGAGTGTTTTGTAGTCCGACCTGAGTGCATTGTGGGTCTTGTAGTTTGTTGTCAGTGACCTCTGACCTGTGGAGCCTCCTCGTTCACATGAGGCCGTCATGTTCCACCGATCAGACGTGACAGCCGGCTCTGTCCGCAGACACCAGCCTCCACCGCTAATGCAGACCACAAAGAGTCCACAATGAAAGCAGAGCAGTGTTTGTGGAGCTGTGACGGACCTCCTCCCGTCAGCCCCGCAGGACCGGGCACCAACAAACCATTTGGATCTGATTTAGATTTACCAGCGCCGGAGGAGATCCGAGTAAATCCTGAGGAGAGGAAGGAAACATGGAGGGAGCAACAGGGTCGAGGTGAAAGGAGGTCACAGGAGTCAGAGACACAGGAGTCAGAGACACAGGAGTCAGAGACACAGGAGTCAGAGACACAGGAGTCAGGAGTCAGAGACACAGGAGTCAGAGACACAGGAGTCAGGAGTCAGAGACACAGGAGTCAGAGACACAGGAGTCAGAGACACAGGAGTCAGCGACACAGGAGTCAGAGACACAGGAGTCAGAGACACAGGAGTCAGAGACACAGGAGTCAGGAGTCAGAGACACAGGAGTCAGAGACACAGGAGTCAGAGACACAGGAGTCAGCGACACAGAGCTAACAGCAGCTTACAGACTGAGCTAACAGCAGCTAACAGACTGAGCTAACATGAGCTAACAGCAGCTAACAGACTGAGCTAACAGCAGCTAACAGACTGAGCTAACAGCAGCTAACAGACTGAGCTAACAGCAGCTAACAGACTGAGCTAACAGCAGCTACAGCTGACTGTCCACCTCACACACTGACGTGTTTTTGACCTCGCTGACTTCGTTAGCGTCGCCTCACTCTTTGCTTCACTTTGTGAACTTTACCTCGTTACAGTAACACGAATGTCAGCAGGTCGTTAATTACCCACAGGAGACAAAGACGGCGTGAAGCAAAGACACGTTTCTCAGCAGGTATCTGCTGATCTTCACCTTCTCCTCATCATCACCGTGAAAGTGTGCGGCGCTGACTTCCTGTGTCAATCAGTGGAAGTCCGTTAGCTGTGGATGGAGGAGCTGTGAATTATCGGCGTTTATTTCTGAGCAGCGTCGGAGCCACAGTGCTAACTCAGCCCTCGGGGTCAGATTGTGCTGAGCGTGATGAAGATGTGCTGAGAAAAGATGTTTGCATGAGTCACCGTGAAGAAACCCAGACTCCTGATGGCTTTTATGTAAACAGCTGAGTGAGTCACCCAGATCATTGACTGCAGTACAAGTACACAGCACACTGTAAAAATACTCTAAGACTCTCTGACTCCCAGTCTCTAAGACTCTCTGACTCCAAGACTCTCAGTCTCCAGGACTCTCAGTCTCTCAGACTCTCAGTCTCTAAGACTCTCAGTCTCCAGGACTCTCAGTCTCTAAGACTCTCAGTCTCAGACTCTCAGTCTCTCAGACTCTCAGTCTCCAGGACTCTCAGTCTCTCAGACTCTCAGTCTCTCAGACTCTCAGTCTCTAAGACTCTCAGTCTCAGACTCTCAGTCTCTCAGACTCTCAGTCTCCAGGACTCTCAGTCTCTCAGACTCTCAGTCTCTCAGACTCTCAGTCTCTCAGACTCTCAGTCTCTCAGACTCTCAGTCTCTAAGATTCTCAGTCTCTCAGACTCTCAGTCTCTCAGACTCTCAGTCTCTAAGACTCTCAGTCTCAGACTGGGTGCTGCAGGTGATGGGGTGGAACCCGATCTCTTCCCGTCGATCCGTCTGATCTGGTTGTTTGTTGTTGGAGGCTCGGCTTCAGGACCCGTGCACCTGTGGGCGGCTCCACCTACAGCCTGTTATTGGTCTTAAGACCCGTGGGAGACGAGCAGTGGCCCGGGCCGGTCCCACCCAGCTTTCCACCGGGGAGTACTGATCCAGATGTCAGCGCATACCAGCAGTAGAACAAAGAGGCAGGATTTACCTCCAATCCCCCGACCTGTTGACAATAGCTGCCGTGCTACTGTGGGAATGTGAGAGCCTTCAACCCTGAGAGGCCCCTTCAGACCGGACCGGGCCTCCAGCTGATGTGGACTCACCGAGACCAGACCAGAAGACATCAGCTCATGTGATGTGGTCCCCTATGTCCGGGCCTCACTGGTTACTGTACAGAACCACAGCTTTAGAACCTTATAAAGACTGGATGGTTCCCGCTCTACATGTGTGGTTCCTGCTCTGTATGTGTGGTTCCCACTCTGTATGTGTGGTTCCCACTCTGCTCTGTATGTGTGGTTCCTGCTCTGTATGTGTGGTTCCCACTCTGTATGTGTGGTTCCCACTCTGCTCTGTATGTGTGGTTCCTGCTCTGTATGTGTGGTTCCCACTCTGTATGTGTGGTTCCCACTCTGCTCTGTATGTGTGGTTCCCGCTCTGTATGTGTGGTTCCCGCTCTGCTCTGTATGTGTGGTTCCCGCTCTGCTCTGTATGTGTGGTTCCTGCTCTGCATGTGTGGTTCCCGCTCTGCTCTGCATGTGTGGTTCCTGCTCTGTATGTGTGGTTCCCGCTCTGCTCTGTATGTGTGGTTCCCGCTCTGTATGTGTGGTTCCCGCTCTGCATGTGTGGTTCCCGCTCTGCTCTGTATGTGTGGTTCCTGCTCTGCATGTGTGGTTCCCGCTCTGCTCTGAATGTGTGGTTCCTGCTCTGTATGTGTGGTTCCCGCTCTGCTCTGTATGTGTGGTTCCCGCTCTGTATGTGTGGTTCCCGCTCTGCATGTGTGGTTCCCGCTCTGCTCTGCATGTGTGGTTCCCGCTCTGCTCTGCATGTGTGGTTCCCGCTCTGTATGTGTGGTTCCCGCTCTGTATGTGTGGTTCCCGCTCTGCTCTGTATGTGTGGTTCCCACTCTGTATGTGTGGTTCCCACACTGCATGTGTGGTTCCCGCTCTGCATGTGTGGTTCCCACTCTGCTCTGCATGTGTGGTTCCCGCTCTGTATGTGTGGTTCCCGCTCTGCTCTGTATGTGTGGTTCCCGCTCTGCTCTGCATGTGTGGTTCCCGCTCTGTATGTGTGGTTCCCGCTCTGCTCTGTATGTGTGGTTCCCGCTCTGTATGTGTGGTTCCCGCTCTGCATGTGTGGTTCCCACTCAGGGTGTGCTCTGCATGTGTGGTTCCCACTCAGGGTGTGCTCTGCATGTGTGGTTCCCACTCAGGGTGTGCTCTGCATGTGTGGTTCCCGCTCAGGGTGTGCTCTGCATGTGTGGTTCCCACTCTGCTCTGCATGTGTGGTTCCCGCTCTGCTCTGTATGTGTGGTTCCCGCTCTGTATGTGTGGTTCCCGCTCTGTATGTGTGGTTCCCGCTCTGTATGTGTGGTTCCCGCTCTGCTCTGCATGTGTGGTTCCCGCTCTGCATGTGTGGTTCCCGCTCTGCTCTGTATGTGTGGTTCCCGCTCTGCTCTGTATGTGTGGTTCCCACTCTGCATGTGTGGTTCCCACTCTGCTCTGCATGTGTGGTTCCCACTCTGCTCTGTATGTGTGGTTCCCGCTCTGCTCTGTATGTGTGGTTCCCACTCAGGGTGTGCTCTGCATGTGTGGTTCCCACTCAGGGTGTGCTCTGCATGTGTGGTTCCCACTCTGCTCTGTATGTGTGGTTCCTGCTCTGCTCTGCATGTGTGGTTCCCGCTCTGCATGTGTGGTTCCCGCTCTGCATGTGTGGTTCCCACTCTGCTCTGCATGTGTGGTTCCCACTCTGCTCTGTATGTGTGGTTCCCACTCTGCTCTGTATGTGTGGTTCCTGCTCTGCTCTGCATGTGTGGTTCCCACTCAGGGTGTGCTCTGCATGTGTGGTTCCCACTCTGCTCTGCATGTGTGGTTCCCGCTCTGCTCTGCATGTGTGGTTCCCGCTCTGCATGTGTGGTTCCCGCTCTGCTCTGCATGTATGTGTGGTTCCCGCTCTGCTCTGCATGTGTGGTTCCCGCTCTGCATGTGTTGATTCATTAAACTGATTCAATATTTACATTTATTTATTTTACTGCTCAAACATTTATTATATTTAAGGTCTGAGCTTTTTTCTTCATGAAACTGAAACTTTCAGATTTCTTTGAATATTTCGTGTCGCTGACGTTAAAGAAGTTTTTATATTAACTCACCATTTTCAATCATCTGTCTGATTTAAGGATTTTAAGGATTTTAAGGATTTCCATCCTTTAATTCAAACCTTCTTAAAAACCTTTAACTTGTCAATAAACCCGTTACCGACAGATTCAGCAGCAGCTGATTAGCCCTGAAGACAGGACTGTGTCTGTGTTGGACAGACGCTGGAGGACGTTTAATGACCTGGTGTCCGTCCACAGCTCGTTACAGCTAACGAGTGTTAGCGCTCTGACGCTGTCATCATCCATCACGCTGAGTCAGCCACGAGTCTGAGCCTCCGTCCATGCAGCGCCGAGGCCTCCACCTTCTCCTGCAGAGGAACGTCAGGCTCATCTGCAGGAACCAGCAGCTGCTGACTGTCAAACATCAGGCGCAACACAGACGAAGACCAAACACTGCTGAGACGCATCCTAAGACTAAAGACTGAAGACTAAAGACTGAGGACTAAAGACTGAAGACAGTTAGAAGAATTCAAATATGCAAACCTGGACGTAGTCTCCGTGACGTCCCCACAGACTGTCTAAAACCAAAACTGTTTTTTGTACCAGGCTGTAAACATGTTTATTTCTGCTGTGAAACATGGGGACTTATGGAGACTGACTCACTGCTGTGAAACATGGGGACTTATGGAGACTGACTCACTGCTGGAGCCAGCCTCAGGTGGACGTTAGAGGAACTGCAGGTTGCGTCTCAGGTCACAGACAGCGTTTCTGCTGCGTGAACATTAAATTCATGTAAACAGGAAAATGTTTCCGCCTCAGTGAACTCGGACTGTTTATTAGTTTATCTACTTCAGCAGTGATGTCAGCAGTGATGTCAGCAGTGATGTCAGCAGTGATGTCAGCAGTGATGTCAGCAGTGATGTCAGCAGTGATGTCAGCAGTGATGTCAGCAGTGATGTCAGAGCTTTGCTGTTTAAATGGGGCCCATTTGGACGGTCCGTTCAGGTTCTGCAGGTCCAATTCAAAGCCCAGAGGGCAGCTGAGCGGGCCGCTCAGAGATGATCTGGGTGTGGGCCGTCCTGGACCTATCAGACTGATGAACACTTGGACCGCTCACCTAAGAACTGGTTTGTTTATTGGTTTTGGAGAACCACCCTGGAGTCCTTGAAGCGTTTCCAGGTGCTTCGATCGGATCTGACAGTGAAAGCGAGCCGGGCTGAGAAAGTGATGACACAGCTGAGCTGGAAGAAGGAAGGATTTAAAGAGAGGACAGACTTTCATATTAAAACACACTCACAGTCTCATGGACCCACAGCCCGGTGTGTCCGGGTCAGAACCCACCACCTCCCCAGCACTGACCCATGACACTGTTGGCCTTGACTTGGAAGACTCTGTCCGAGTGCACAATTAAAAATGTAACTCTTAGACGTCTCAGAGACTACGTCTAGTCTTAGAGACTACAACCAGTCTCAGAGACTACGTCTAGTCTCAGAGACTACAACCAGTCTCAGAGACTACGTCTAGTCTTAGAGACTACAACCAGTCTCAGAGACTACAACCAGTCTCAGAGACTACGTCTAGTCTTAGAGACTACAACCAGTCTCAGAGACTACAACCAGTCTCAGAGACTACAACCAGTCTCAGAGACTACGTCCAGTCTCAGAGACTACAACCAGTCTCAGAGACTACGTCCAGTCTTAGACAGTCTGTCCTTTTCAGCATGAATGTTGGTTATCACAACATTAGGAAGTCAAACTGAGGTCCGGGTTGTAAAAATGTTTCTTGGTTCTGTTGGAGGACCCGTTTGGACCTGTCTAGACTGTTTGGACCTGTCTGGACCACTTGGACCCGTTTGGACCGTTTGGACCTGTTTGGACCGCTTGGACCCGTTTGAACCTGTCTGGACCGCTTGGACCCGTTTGGACCTGTCTGGACCGTTTGGACCCGTCTGGACCGTTTGGACCCGTTTGGACCTGTCTGGACCGTTTGGACCTGTCTGGACCGTTTGGACCTGTCTGGACCACTTGGACCCGTTTGGACCCGTTTGGACCTGTCTGGACCGCTTGGACCCGTTTGGACCTGTCTGGACCGTTTGGACCCGTCTGGACCGTTTGGACCCGTTTGGACCTGTCTGGACCGTTTGGACCTGTCTGGACCGTTTGGACCTGTCTGGACCACTTGGACCCGTTTGGACCCGTTTGGACCTGTCTGGACCGCTTGGACCCGTTTGGACCCGTCTGGACCGTTTGGACCCGTTTGGACCTGTCTGGACCGTTTGGACCTGTCTGGACCATTTGGACCTGTCTGGACCGTTTGGACCTGTCTGGACCATTTGGACCTGTCTGGACCTGTCTGGACCGTTTGGACCCGTTTGGACCTGAGCTGCAGCATTCCTGCACTCAGCTGTAAACTGCTGGTGCTGCTATGGATCGTGGGGGTTTCCCGCGCTCTGTGATTAATGGCGAGCGGCACAAAGGCCCGCGGGTCGGGTTCCTGCATCAATGCGCCTTTGATTCAGACAGTGGCTCTTTATGGAGAGCGGCCCGGCTCGGATCAGCAGATACTGTTCCTCAATAAAGGAAGTGTTTGCCTTGGCCGGACTCCCGCTTCCTCCTCAGTCCACGTTCACCTGACACACGGAGACTCTGCTGCGTGAACCGGACACGGAGAGAGTGACCACACGCAGCCGAGCGCTGACCCGGACCCGCTGAACAAACACACACACAGAATCACTTAATGCTCCAACATAAACCGAGAAATGATTATTACACAGAGAGGGATCAGGTCACATGACGCTGATTACAGCTCCATGTGTTTACTCTGTATACGGTTCTCTGTAATGGTTCCCACGTTTGGACTCAAAGACACACCTGAGATCTGCACAGAGGGACGACGAGTTCTTCCTCCACCAGCAGCTCCAACTGTAGCTGCTGTTAGCTCAGTCTGTTAGCTGCCCGGACTGTGAGCTCAGAGCGCCGGGGGAGTGTTAGTGTTCGTACCACCGGGAGGAAGAGGAGGAAGAAAAAGAAGAGGAAGAAGAAGAAGAAGACGAAGTAGAGGAGGTAACCAGGCTCAGCAGCTTCTACGGACATGATGGCAGAGGAGCAGAGAGTGAAGAGGACGCTGACGGAGGAAGCTAAGAAGAGAAAAGGAGAGAGTGAGCGAGCAAGAAGCCGCCGGACAAGAGTAAATGTGGGACTGACTTTTAGTGGTTGGTGAGAGCTTGGTGAAATAAAAGGCTGAAAGACAGACGCCGAGCTGGACTGACTGCTGCTGGACTAGTCTCTGATATCAGCTGCTGCTGGACTAGTCTCTGATATCAGCCGCTGCTGGACTAGTCTCTGATATCAGCTGCTGGACTAGTCTCTGATATCAGCCGCTGCTGGACTAGTCTCTGATATCAGCCGCTGCTGGACTAGTCTCTGATATCAGCCGCTGCTGGACTAGTCTCTGATATCAGCCGCTGCTGGACTAGTCTCTGATATCAGCTGCTGGACTAGTCTCTGATATCAGCTGCTGCTGGACTAGTCTCTGATATCAGCTGCTGCTGGACTAGTCTCTGATATCAGCCGCTGCTGGACTAGTCTCTGATATCAGCCGCTGCTGGACTAGTCTCTGATATCAGCCGCTGCTGGACTAGTCTCTGATATCAGCTGCTGGACTAGTCTCTGATATCAGCTGCTGCTGGACTAGTCTCTGATATCAGCTGCTGGACTAGTCTCTGATATCAGCCGCTGCTGGACTAGTCTCTGATATCAGCTGCTGGACTAGTCTCTGATATCAGCTGCTGGACTAGTCTCTGATATCAGCCGCTGCTGGACTAGTCTCTGATATCAGCTGCTGCTGGACTAGTCTCTGATATCAGCTGCTGCTGGACTAGTCTCTGATATCAGCCGCTGCTGGACTAGTCTCTGATATCAGCCGCTGCTGGACTAGTCTCTGATATCAGCCGCTGCTGGACTAGTCTCTGATATCAGCTGCTGCTGGACTAGTCTCTGATATCAGCCGCTGCTGGACTAGTCTCTGATATCAGCCGCTGCTGGTTCTGGTTCTGGTTCTGGTTGTTTCTTGTCCTTCTGTGATCTTCAGTTGGGCGGAGCTTGTGTTTGTCAGTCTGCAGGTGTGTGAAGCTCTCAGCTCAGTCTTTTGTTTTTCTGGCTCTCCTTCATTTCACAGAGTCTGAATGTAAAGTAGGTCACACATGCAGAGAGCGGCTCACGCTCTGTCTCGCAGGTTGCTCGGCGTGTTTGTCTCCAGGTTGCTCGGCGTGTTTGTCTCCAGGTTGCTCGGCGTGTTTGTTGCGCAGGTTGCTCGGCGTGTTTGTCTCCAGGTTGCTCGGCGTGTTTGTCTCGCAGGTTGCTCGGTGTGTTTGTCTCGCAGGTTGCTCGGCGTGTTTGTCTCGCAGGTTGCTCGGCGTGTTTGTCTCCAGGTTGCTCGGCGTGTTTGTCTCCAGGTTGCTCGGCGTGTTTGTCTCGCAGGTTGCTCGGCGTGTTTGTCTCCAGGTTGCTCGGCGTGTTTGTCTCGCAGGTTGCTCGGTGTGTTTGTCTCGCAGGTTGCTCGGCGTGTTTGTCTCGCAGGTTGCTCGGCGTGTTTGTCTCCAGGTTGCTCGGCGTGTTTGTCTCCAGGTTGCTCGGCGTGTTTGTCTCCAGGTTGCTCGGCGTGTTTGTCTCCAGGTTGCTCGGCGTGTTTGTCTCCAGGTTGCTCGGCGTGTTTGTCTCCAGGTTGCTCGGCGTGTTTGTCTCCAGGTTGCTCGGCGTTGCCGTTGCTCTGCTGTGTTGCTGTGATTCACAGATGGGAGCTCTTGGCTCTGTGCGGCTGCATGCATCAATGTATTTACTGTTCTCCTATGTCAGTTTGGAACAGCGAGGCCACCAGCGACTCGCCAATTTACTGACATCACCGGCTAAATAATACCACTTATGAGAATACAAGCCCCGCCCTGAAGCCGGAGCTGAATTTAGCCGTGAATCACTGCAGCCATTATGAGGAGACTCAAACGTGCATTCATGCCGCTCGCCTCCAGCATCTTACCTCCTTTTTCCACACGACTCCTCACTGCACTCCAGCCTCAGAGTCCACAGAGCGAGAGCGACCTGCACAGGCTGTTCACGTGTAACTAAGTATTTCTACTCAAGTACAGCTCCAGTTTCTTCACAAAATAACAACATTGAAGCCACGCCCCCTCTGCTCTATGCTCCAATCACAGTTGAGCAAGCTATACTTAGATATGCTACGTGTTAGCCACGCGTTAGCTTGTCTGTGATGAAAATAAAACAACCACTCCGAGATAAACGTGACAGGTCATCACATCTTACGTTAGCTAATGTTAGCAAAAGCTAACTAAGCTACATCAATCATTAACTTTGCTAACTAACAAGCTAACAATTTATTAATTCCAATTAAATTTTTCTCGTATAGCACCGATATTAACATAAGTTATCTCATGCAGATTAGCTAGCTCATTGCTAACTAGCAGGCTAATGGTTGCTATAGATTCATTAGCTAGCATTTTTCATTAGCTATAAGATGTAACTACAATTGATGTACTAGCCTGCTAACTAACTAATGCCAGCCAACTCACAGTCTAAGAATTGATATAGATTAGTTAGTTGGAATTTTGCTAACATTAGCTAACCTAAGATGTAACTGTTTTATTTTCAACACAGACGAGCTAACACATAGCTAACGTGTAGCTAACGCGTAGCTAACACGTAGCTAACGCATAGCTAACACGTAGCTAACGTGTAGCTAACACATAGCTAACACGTAGCTAACACGTAGCTAACGCGTAGCTAACGCATAGCTAACACGTAGCTAACGCATAGCTAACACGTAGCTAACACATAGCATATCTGAGTACAGGAGAGGAGGAAGTCGCTTGCTCAACTGTGATTGGAGCACAGAGAGAAAAGGGGCGGGACTTATGATTCTAAACAAGGTCCACCTGAACAGCTCTGAATGACTGAGTCACTAAAGTTTGACCTATTTTCATATCTCAGTTCATGGAAACAAGCTTTCAGCTCCATCACATGACCTTCATCGGCTCTCACAGAGAACCGGTTTACTCTCTACTTCCTGCCTGTGATGATTAAAGATGAAACTGACTGCCTGCTGCTGTAAACAAACGTCTGAACAGTCTCGGTCTCACGGCGTGACGGTGACTCATGAACATGACGTCGCCTCGGAGGACGACCACACACGCCGACAGCAGAGAAGAAGAATGTCAGACATCTCCCAGCCAACGACGGAAAATCAGGCGAGTCAGAGGACGAGCGGGAAAACCAGTCTGACTGAGCAGCCAATCACAGAGGACGAGCGGGAAAACCAGTCTGACTGAGCAGCCAATCACAGAGGACGAGCCGGAAAACCAGTCTGACTGAGCAGCCAATCACAGAGGACGAGCGGGAAAACCAGTCTGACTGAGCAGCCAATCACAGAGGACGAGCGGGAAAACCAGTCTGACTGAGCAGCCAATCACAGAGGACGAGCCGGAAAACCAGTCTGACTGAGCAGCCAATCACAGAGGACGAGTGTTCAAGTCTGACTGAGCAGCCAATCACAGAGGACGCCTTGTCGTTGGCTCCGCCCGGGGAACATTCAGGTGGATGGAACATGGAACATTCTTGGAAATCACAAACTGAAAAGGTGTGAGAGCGAAAGGCGCTGCAGTGGCATTGTGGGTAACCAGGTTTATTTAGACTGGGCTTGTAGTCCATGTTTTATTGGTCACATCAGACACGTTCACAGCTGAAGCTGGAAGCAGAGAACACGTGAAGCTGCTTGTTTAGTCTGATGGAGGTACGGTGGCCTGGATGTGCCAGACGAAGTCAGAGCAGCGCCGGCTCCTCCGGTTTCCCCACAGCTGCTGACTTTCCCACCGTCCGTCTGCAGAGCGCTCCGTGTTATAAACTCTGTGCTTATCTGTTATGGCTCTCCACCCTGCGCCGATATATAAGATCAATACGGGAACGCCCCGTGGGTAAACATTCCCGCCGGACCCCGGTCCGGCCCCTGACGCTCCGTCCTGACCCCTGCACCGTGAAGGTGAGCCTGTGGTGTTTGGCAGCGCCGGCGGAAATCAAACCCTTCCATTTATTAGTTCTCAGAGCCGCTGTTGTTGTAAGGATCAGAGATGAAGAAAGACTCTGTGCAAAGACAAACAATGGACGGACCGTGGAAGATGTAAATGCACGACTTCAAAGAGGACGCAGGCTGCAGCTGCCACGTCCAGACTCAGCCTGACATTAAAGATCCAGCACGACTCTCAGAGATATGAAGACACAGAAACTGTTTTTGTTTCTGCGTCAGCTCATTTACAGAGCATCGCACATAACGCCCGTCATCACCTCGAAACCTCTGAAGCAAACTGAGAAGAAAACAATAACACACAGAGGACGTTCTGTTATTCTGGATATCAGCACGCCCACGACCAGAACACAGCACGCCGATATTACAAATCTGCAGACGTCACAGAGACTACGTCCAGGTTTTAGACAGTCTGCGGGGACGTCACAGAGACTACGTCCAGGTTTTAGACAGTCTGCGGGGACGTCACGGAGACTACGTCCAGGTTTTAGACAGTCTGCGGGGACGTCTCAGAGACCACGTCCAGGTTTTAGACAGTCTGCGGACGAGGGTCTGAGGACAGAAGGTGTCGTTGAAGCCGTCTCTTCTTTTCAAAATAAAAGTTGTGGAGTTTCCAGACAGCGTTTCTGAACACTGGCGTCACGGCGGCCATGGGAACGGTCCGATCGATGGGCAGGTCCGTCAAACATTACTCATGGCTGAGCCGAGGATTTCAGAGATGTTCATCTGTGTCCATGAAATCGCGTTTCAAGCCGAAGCCAAACGTGTGCTTTGTGTTAGAGCGGAGACAGAAAGCCTTTCTGTTCCCACGCGTCACAGCTCCAACCTCGACCAGATCTCAGAACCAGCTGGACAGAAACCAGGAAAACAAACGCTGGTTAGTGAGGAGCTTTGCTATCTTTGTCCTCGCACAGGTGGAGTTATCGAACTCCATCTTCCTGTTTGTCTTTCCTCCATCTGTGTTGTCCAGCTCGCTGCCATCGAGGACGTTGCGTAACGTCTTTGTGAGAACGAACCAAGGAACAAAAACATAAATCACACTCGTTCATTTCTCTGTTCATCACGCGGCCTCAGCTCGTCAACACGCCGACCATCAGCGAGACGTCCACACAGACATGTTTAATGTCTCCGTCCGTCCCTGATGACTTTACATGGAGAGACGTCCACACAGACATGTTTAATGTCTCCGTCCGTCCC